>PVJL010019523.1:0-13695 GCA_004026885.1 Lyroderma lyra | reverse complement strand
GCAGCTGCGGCCCCGTCGGACGGAACGACGGACACGCCTGTCGCTGAGCAGCTGCGGCCCCGTCGGACGGAACGACGGACACGCCTGTCGCTGAGCAGCTGCGGCCCCGTCGGACGGAACGACGGACACGCCTGTCGCTGAGCAGCTGCGGCCCCGTCGGACGGAACGACGGACACGCCTGTCGCTGAGCAGCTGCGGTGGTGGCTTTCTGTTCTTTCCTTTCCTTCTGATGGAGGGCTGCATGCCCCCTCCCCTGTGCGCGGGCCCCTTGCTTTGCCTTATTTTCCTCGTGATGAGAACCTGGACGGTCTCCGCTCTTAGTCCGGGGTCCGGGGCAGCACCCGCCACCGTCGCCGCGCCTGCGGTCCGTGTGCACGGAGAACGGAGTGAGTGTCCGACTGCCGGTGTCCACGTCTGAACCGCCTGGCTTTCCCTTTAGTTCCCTGGTCCTGACCCTTGAGGCTACTCATGGTTTTAAAAGTCGTTTCCCTCTGTCATTCTGAGCCTTCATGTCGAGTTGCATCAGATTCCGACAACCGCAGCCTTTGCAGCGGGTGCAGAGCGGGACGGACCGAAGGCAGCCAGGGCTGCTGGAAGGAGGTAGTGGGACACGACGTCCTCAGTGACGAGGGACACTGCAAGGGCAGGGGGTGGAGGGCAGACGGTCAGTAGTTACATCTGTGACGTGACGTCGTGCATGGTGCCTTAGCCCGGGTTCCCTGAGACACGGATGTGGAGATGGAGTCCGTGTGGGGGAGTGACCAGCCGTGCTCCGGCGGGCGGCTGTGTCAGTGAGGACAGTGGCACTGGGCTGAGCCCAGGCCATGTGGAGCTGAGACCTGCCCTTTCCAGGAGTCGTGCCTGGAGGAGGGGGCCGAGGCCTCTGAAAGCCGCCGTGCCTGGTCCCTGGATGCTGAATGCCCTTGGGAGGGGCCTGAGCTCAGGGCAGGGGCTGCCTTCCCCTCTGCCCGACCCCAGGGGCATCTCGTCCAGGTGTCCTCCAAGCCCACAGTGCCATCCACGGCGTGTGAGTGGCACCTGATGACTGTCTCAGTGGCTCCCACACAACCGTGGGGGTCGGGGGACAAGGCAGGGACAACAGCAGCTCACTCAGAAAGCCACGAGCGATGTTAAAGGATGAAGTGTTGTCTGTCATTGCACCGATGACGGTCAGGGCCCCGTCCGCGAGGAAGCAGACGGTGACCGTCACTGTCTGCCACATGCAGACAGGCCTCCCATCCCGTACGGACGGGGTCCGGGCAGCCGTCCCGGGGAGCAAGGCCGGACCGGGGACACGCGGCTGGAGGCCAGGGGAACCCACGTCCTCGGCTCGGTCCGGGTGGGCCCGTGACAGTCCTTAAATGCGCGATTCGCTCCTGAGAAACGAACGCAACTCCGTGAGAATTAAAGCTCATCCCGGGCCCAATAAACAAGCACGTTTAAAGGCACACTGGCCCTGGCCGTGTTTAATGCGAGGTGAGCCACGCGCAAACGCCGCACGGGGGTGGCGCTTCTAGCGCATGCACATCTGTCTTGCAAGGTGCGCAGGGGGCCAGGAGCCCATATCAACCCGGGCAACTTGATTCCAACTTTTCAATAATAGAGCAAGACTCAGGATGCTAAATGAGACCAAAGAAGTCTCGTGTGATAGGCAGAGAGGAGCTGGAGTTTGAAATTCAATTTCCCCTTGAAAATGACACAACGTGGAAGAAAATCTAAGTGGGGAAGCGTGGGCACCGAGCACGGGAGAACGCAAACGGCCTGCGCGCTCACGGCTGTGCCGCCTGCACGCTCTGCACGCGGCCCGCGCCAGCTGCTTCGGAGTCTGCACCGGTGAGGTGGCTGTGTGGTGCTCTGACACTTGTAGCTTCTCTGAGGGCAAGAAAGCAATGAGCCCAAGGGGTGACTGCCTTTAAACATGTAACACAATGTAATAGAATCAATTCTGCCTGATTTCTGGGGAAGGAAAGGTGCGTTCGTGTTTACTTTTCTAAGCGTCTCGCTTATTTAAAATGCTTCAGTGTAAATCGAAGCGGTCTGTACTCACACAAGGAAGCATGTACGCCTCCAAAAAGAGGAGGTTCAAATCATGGACGGACCAACATTTCACACGTCCAGTCCCATCAGCACGGGGCGGGGTGGGCTGCGTTGGTGTCTCTGCGTCCGGGCAGCCGGCCTGCGTGTGCATAGGACCTGGACTGCCCGTCTCTGGGCTCCACGCGTCCGTCCCCGTCAATAAGGTCGTTCTTCGAGGCGCAGATGCATCTCCAGGGTTGTCTATCGTGCTTCCTCCAACTCAATTCCGAGCTCCCGCAGCCTCGACCTTCTCTGAGCTCTTTGCAAAAAGGCCCAAAACTGTGTCTCAACCACCCCCATGACTGAGGCTACGACGAGACCCGCCTGTGGTATGTACTGGAGTTAATGCTGGTTTTAGGCATCTCATTTCTGTACCCCTGGGATAGCAATGTCGTTGCCAAGGTTACAATTTCGAAGGTCCAGACTGGCTTCTACGTCGTGATGCGCGGTCACGTGGTGGGGAGGAGACCGCGGCCTGCGAGGTCAGGGCGTTTCGGTTCACGGACCACACTCAACGGCGGTCCTGGGCGCATCGTAACATCTGCGTCTGAAGCTGCTGCAGGAAGGGACGATCCCCAAGGAGCATCGGATTTCACAGACAGAGGGGAGAGCATGGGGAGTAAACAGCTCGAGGGTCACTGGGTGAAACTACATTCAAAACTCTCCTCCTGCGTCTTCTTTTTTAAAACTTATTTTGAGCACGAAGGAAAGGTGGGGAGCTCTCTGTGCTCCGCACACATAAGCGATGTCTGCCTTCCCCCTGGCCGATGGCGCCCCCAGAAGTTAATTCGGTCTGCCCTGAGAGTGAGTCATAGCTCGTTCTGGGGACGCCGCATCACTTGTAAGAGTGACAGTCCCCTCGTCAGTCAGTCGCTCACGGATGGTTATTACAATATGCCGGTCATTGTTCTCCGTGGTACGTCACCATGGAAATAAGATACAGTTTCTCACCAGTTGTCTATTTTGCAAATAACTGGTTCCTCTACTTTTTGATTCCCTTTGAACCAACGGTATTTAAGGGGTTAATGCTCCCTGAGAGTTGCAAGGAAATTCTGATTCAAATACGTGTTAATAATTACATAGCATGCCATGTAATAGCATTTCAAGAGTCATACGTCACAGTGTCTTAATATTTGCTGGTTAATCTGAAAGGACCGAGTTAATATTATTAAATTATCAGGCTTTCATTCCCACTGGAGATGTTTTCCTGAAGGAAAACAAACAAAAATAAAGGAAATACGAGATCAAACAGCCACTACGTTGCCCTGAGCTCTGCAAAATATTAAGTTTTAAAAACTCATAATATTCCTCCTGCCACTTATGACATGTTTAAGTAGCAGACAGTGACAGAAAATCAGTCTGCTATTAACTTAAATGCTGTAAGCAGCAGCTGGTGGCTGTCAGTGAACCCCGCCTGCGGCAGACAGCATTCTCTGCGCACGGCTGGCCCCTCTCCATCTCCGTGTACGCAATAAGCTTGATATGAGGTCTTCCAGTCCTCTTCCTCTTCCTCTAAGAAACGGCCACCGCGGAGACCGGGAAAGACGGACGGTGTCCTTTCTCGGGCGCCTCACAGACCTCGGCACGTTAGTAACGTTGCGGAGATGAGGGCGGCGTGTTCTTGGTGACGGGCGCTGGGGGTGGGGATGAGGCCGCCCTTCTGCAAACGGGCCGCAGACCAAAACCCAAAACACACAGATCTAGAGACGAGCATGGGTGCGCCAAGGAGCTATCACAGGATGCAAGGTTTTCTTACATGTTACCTTTTCCCATTTTTATCAAGTTTGGATCCCAGTAAATTGAAGATAATTTTACGTTATCCCCTGTATTCTTAAGAGCATTACGCTAGAAAGACAATTAGCACACCGAGGACGAGACATTTTTCAAATTAAGTGTTCTGCCCAGGTTGGAAACCCGCCAAGCCACTCTCTGAAAATACCCATTTCAACGACTGTCTTCTAACCCAGTAGGAAGACTTCGGTCTACCGGCCCTAGGTCATTCCCGCGCTCTCAGCCTAGTTTTCATACTGGAGCCCGTGCAGGTGTATCCGTCCCGACGGGGAGGAGACGCCCGAGCCGTCCATCTTGCCCTGCTTGCTTCTCCCCGTACATTTTCAGTCTCTTCAAGGGCTCGCACAGCACACGGGGACCCTCGGAGAGCACAGCAGTCGTGGTGTGCGCCTAAGTGGGGTCCTGAGGTGGTGTTACTGCGGGTGCACCCCACTCCTTTAAACAGCCCCCTTCTGAGCGGACAGAGTTTAATGTTAGCGGTGTGGGAGGTAACCCGGGCCCGTCCGCCCCCAAAGCACGCAGATTGCCCCATTGCAGGAGGCACCGTTATTAGGATTAAAAACAACAACAAGGAAAACCGTCTTCTGTGGAACAGAACTGTGAGCGCGGGTACCTTTTCCCATCGTCGGATTCCCAAACGGAACGTCACGTCAGTGAACACACAGACAGACAGACGGCGGCACAGGCCCCGCCGCGCCCTGCCCATCGCATTGCGGCCAGCGACGTCTTTCCTTCCCGAAGACAACGGCTCGGAAACTACAGTCGCCAGATTCGGAACGGCCACGGGGCTCTGGGCTGTGCGCTCAGCCCCTCCACCCGGGCGGCCTCACGGTCACTCCCACGGGGGGTAAGCCAGCACTGCCTGCACGGCCCGGCCCCCTCCCCAATCCTGTAACGTTTACGACGGACGAAGCAGAGGGGCGTCTCTACCCACGTGAGGGCGGTGACTAGTTACAAAAACGTGGTTTTAGAAGGTCTGTGCTCAGGGTGCTTACTGGAGGGGGACTTGTCCTCGTGGTCCCTTATTGAAAAGCCCAGAACTACACACTGGGGGTGGGGGGCTGCAGTAGGTCCCCCACATTTCGGGGGAGGCGGCAGGCTCTCACTTGCACAGGGAGGGATGGGGGGGGGAGCGGCGTGAGGGACGCCCCGCCCTGGACTGTCCCTCTTCCACTCTGCACGCCGAAAGCCTCAGTGTTCCCAGTTTTAAAATGGAAATGCCACCACAGTGATGACGTTCTTGGAAGGACTCCTGGGGAGACGCCTGTACTTACACCGTCAGGCTGTCAGCCGACAGCGCACGGAGATGAGCCCAAGGGAGGCCACCGGCAAACCAACGCTCCTGTGACTACATCGGGGCTCCTGGAGCAGCCCTGCCGGTGGCCTGTGACCGCGCCACTCACTGCTCTGTCTGCACGGGGGTCTCTCCCGTGTCCAACCGGTGGGACGGACGGAAAACTAAGTGATCTCCAGCGGAGATGTTCTCACGTGCCTCTTTGCCCGCCAAGTCTCCATCGCTGGAGTGCAAGCCCTCCCTTACCTGTCCCCACCTGACCTCTCCGAGCAGGTCTCTCTCTGCGGAGACAAGCCGCCTCCTCCAGTGACATCCACAGTCTCACGTCCACCCACTGTGTCACGCGCACCTGCTTCAGCGAACGGTGTCCCCACGGCTCCGGTGAGGTCCTCCCGCTGTGTTCTGTCCCCACCCCAAACCGTCTCCCCCGGCACACGCTCTTCAGCGCCGCTGCCTGCTCCGTTCAGTGACAGAAACGCTGCTGAGTTTCTGGTTTATAGGCGCCAACTGTCCCTTCTCTCAAAGCGGGTGAACTCCCGAAAAGCACACGCCGCCTTACCGTGTCTCACGGGGCACGCGGACACCTCCTACGGGAAAGGGGGTCCACCGACGGGGACCCTAAATTTAATTTGCCTGGGAAAGGGCCGTCGTTAACGCATCTCAGGATTTTGTGCGTTATTGTCTGTCAACCTGTTCTTGCGTCTCACGTCACATGATGGTGGCCGTCCGTACGCGCCGATCCGAGTGCTGAGACATAACCGACTCCAATGTTGGGGTAGCAAGTCCTCCAGGAAGTCAGTTTGTTTTCACAGGATTTGTTTCCAACTACATGGACAGAGGACACCGTCAGACTGTCAGCTGACACCCTGCTGGAGATCGTCTTTTCCACGATAATTTACTGCACAGTGTTTTCACGCACAGTTCAATTCACCCCCGTTCGGAGCGGTCCACCAAGTGCTGGCTGGCCCCCTAGTACGTTCCAAATCGTAATCCCGGGAAGCGAGTAAAAGGGCGCGCAAGTGGCTAACCGATGAGTTAACCAACGCACAGACAGAGGCGCCAACCACATGAGCCGCTGAGCGCGAAAAGGATGCAAGGCAGCGGGGAGAGCTCCCCCGGGGTGCACGCCCGTCTCCGTGTGGAGGTCGGCTGTGCCCAGCGGCCCAGGCCTCGAGGCCGGGGCAGTCACGGGGTTCGCAACGGTCCGTCTGGTTCCAAGGCAGAGACAGGAGACGGCGTTCAGGGCCAGGCAGCCGGACGCCCAGCCGGCCTCGTTCGACGCCCCCTGGGATGCGGGACCCACACAAGTCTGACGGGACCTGAGGCGGCACGAGTCCGTAGGAGCCTCTCACTGAACCGGTAACCGTTGAAACGCCCCATGAACGCAAAGTCAGGTCACAGCATGAAGCCCAGAGGGTCGCCGCCCTGAAACACGGGGTCCGGCAGAGGTAACGCCGACTGGCGGGGTGCGTGGACGCCTCGCGGTGTGAACATGTCACCTGAAAGGTCACCGGGTGTGCTGGAGTGTGACCTACGGTAGAGAAGTTACGTTCTAATGGGTCTCTAATAAAGGACGTGGCGTAGATGACCAGCGCGTGGAAAGGGGGCGTCACAGAGTATTGCACTAAGTAGCTTCACAATAGCGACCTGAAGACTAAGCCGTGTACCTATCGTCAGGCTTTAGGTCGCTGTTTTGAAACTGAAAAGTAGCTTAAAAGGGGCATTTTCTCAAACATAAGTGAGTTAAGTTTACGGCTAAATACAGTTCCACTAAAATGGACAAGGATGACGTTTGGTCTTGCAGACGTGGCCCATGCTCTACCGATGCTCGAGGGTCGCCTAGCAACAGAGAATGTGTTGACGACGACTAGAACAAGCACGGGGACACCTGACTGTGATATTATGTCATTGTTACAGGTACTACACGAAAGGTGACACAATCCCATCATTGTCTAAGGTGCCTGACTGTCCCTACTCGTCGCCCACGTGGACCTCGGCCCGGAAATTTGGTTTCATTCCTTCTGAACGGTTTCCCGTCACTTGGAAACGAGGCTGACCGCTCGGGAGTCCGACGGCGGCCGTGGGGGCGACCACCTGGGACTCGGGGGCCGTTCCGGCGCCTGCTGAGCCACGTGGAGGCCTGGGCCGTGTTCGGAGCCGTGTTCGGAGCCGTGTTCGGGCTCTTCGCCCTCCTGCAGGCGTTGCTCACCTCTCCTCGGCTCGCGCTACGCAGGGATCTTCGCGGGCATGCGCGACATGGACGGTCAGCGGGAATGGGCCCGTCTGGCGCGCGGTTCCGTGTCCCCGACACCTAGCACAGACGACTGACACCGGCAGACACTCAGAGCGTGCGCTCAGGGGGAGAAACACCACTTTTAAACCAGCAATGACAGGAAGAGACAAAAGCCGCCTTTGGTGCCAGGACGCGCGCCCCTGCTGGCCGTCCACAGAGCCCCTCAGCAGCGGGCCCTGGTGCGCAGGACGGCGTGGCAGGAGCCGCCGCGCTGGTGCGGGGACCGCAGGCGGTGCTTCCGTACGTCCCCCCAACACCTTCATCTGGGGGCCGGCGCCCGGCAGCCCTGGGGGCACAGACACGCGTGGTGGTGTCCCCTGCGCATCGTGCGCTGGCCGTCCGCTCACATCTCCCTGCGGGGCTCCCAGCGTCGCTGCTCTGAGCCCCTCCTGCCGCTCCGACGTGCTCCGCGCACACACAGCAGGACGGAGCGCGTGCCAGTCGTCACCGCTCCTGTGTGTGTGTCGGGGGCGGCTCTGGAGTCCCAGGCAGGCACCCCCCGGGCGCCCGGCCCCGCCGCCCCCAAGCCTCCTCGCCGACCTCCCGGCTTGCCGGAAGCATTCGGCTGTAAGACGTGAAGGCAGCAGACGGACACGTGCAAGCAGCCCCTGGGCCCCAGGGGAAGGCCGGGGAGCCTGGGGGAGCCTGGGGGAGCCCAGTCCGGCAATCTCTGACTTGGAAATCAGGGAAACAGGTGAAAGCGTGGTGAAATCACTATTTCCTGGGAAGGAAAGGCTGGTGCACCTGACGGCACGCACATGTGAGCCAACCCGTGCCGGGCACACCGTCCAGGGCTTGGGAGGCCCAGTGGTCAGCAGCTCTGGGCCAGAGTCCGTGGGCTCCGTGACCTTGGCCAGTTCCCTCGTCTCTCCTGATCTCTGTTAGTAAGATGCGGATGGTGGTCACGCACCTCACGGGTTTAGGGACAAGAGGAAACAAAAGAACGCAGATAAGGGACTCGGAAGGGTGGCTGGCACAATCCCCGAGCACTCAGAACTACGGGCAGGCACCCTCGTCACGACAGTCGTCAGCTACTGTCACACTGTCACTCCCCTGACCGTGAGGACAATAACTGGGCATGTTCATTAACGGAGGAAATGGCACGTGACAGACCACACGACAACATTACCGCTCGGCATCTTCGATCGCGTTGTACTTCGAATTAAAATCCTGTCACACTTCCGAGTAACTCACCATCCAGGATGGTTCACAACACACCAACGTCGGTGATTCACCACCTGACAGGTGACAGGTGACCGCTGAGACTATTTTCCTTTTTAAACAAACCCCCCACCCGACCAAGGGGCCGGTCCACCGTGAGTCCCTCCGCCAGGTGCAGGCTGTGCGTCCTGCGAGCTGTCCCCTCCCGTCACGCGCGCTGGGCGGGGCCTTAGGTGTGACTCGGCTCCAACCCCCCTTCCAGACGGGACTCGGCGGTGCCGCCACGGCCACCTCTGTGACTGCGATCACACCGTTAGTGGGGGGCCCGGCTGGACGTGCTCCCCCGGGCCCAACAGTCCCCCCAGACGCCGACGGCCTGGGACCCTCCGCCAGCTGGGGGTCCGCACACCGATCAGAAAGAGTGCCAGGCTCCTCCAGGGCACAGGGGGGACCCTCGCTTCCCCTGCAGCACCACCCGGGCTTCATGTTAAACCTGAAGTCAGGACGTCCTTTAGACCCGGGTCCCCACGGAGGAGCCCCGTCCCGAGCGCGGCCTCGCCGGAGGCTTAGCGGTCGGCAGCCTGCGGCCCCAGGAGGCAGCGTGGACAAGGTGCCCAGGTTCTGGGCCTGCGCGGCTGCCCGCCTCGTGCCGTGCGTCTGATTCCAAGTACAGACCGACCCGAGGAGCGCGCTCTGCCCTGCGCCGTGCCCCGCGCACCCGGCCGGCCCGGGGCCACCGCGGCCAGACACGGCGGGCCTCCCATCGCGGGCGGAGCGTCGCTGACCTCCCGCCCGTCCATGTGCCCCACGTACCCCACGTGCATTCGGATTTCCTGGGACGACGAGGCCTTTCCCCGCGGTGCTGAGGGGAGAGCCCGGCGTGGGGGGGCACGTGGGACCCTCAGCCTCTGGCACTGCGACCACGGTCGCCACGCACGGGCAGGCCACGGAGGTCCAGCGGGGCTCCACGTGACGTGTGACGGCGACGCCCAGGCCGCCAGGGGCTGCTCCGGCCGGGTGCACGTGTCCCTGAAGCAAGTGTACTCAGAAAACTATTCTAGAATGTTTTAACGCTGAAAACGTTGCTCCCTGAATAGTTTGACCACGAAGAAGCCGTGAAGCCGTGGGCCGTGCAGGAGGAAGGGCGCAGGCGGAGAGCTGTCTGCAGGACAGGCCGCACCCACACGGGAGGGGTCTGAGCCCCGTCACCCAGGGTCGCAGCGTCCCCTCGTCGGTGTGCCAGCACCCTGAGACGGCGCGGCCTCGTGCCTCGGCCCGGCACACGGCTTCCCGCGACGGGTTCGTGGATTGCACGCGTGGCGCGTCTCGTGGCCGGCGGCAGGTCCGTGACTGACGGTCAGCAGTGCGGTGCTGACAACACGCCGCCCCTACCCTGCTGCACGCACCGACGCCTCAGGACCCCTCACCCCGCCGCCGAGACGGCCCTGGGTTCCGCGCGCTTGAGTCCTGCCTGCAAAGACGACTGTGGCGTTTCGGTCCCGGAAAACCAGAAATTCGCACGAAACCCCAATAGCTTCTAGTTGTTTCTGGAGCAGCCGCTGGGCCGGGGAGGCCTGGGCCGCCCGACAGACGCCCTGTGGTCCTGGACAGAGGGCTCCGCCGGGTGCTTCCCCGAGCGACTCCCGTGACTCCGGTGAAAGAAAGTGACCTTGACTTTCACACTGACCCTCCTTTCTCATCCACACGGAGGGGACACCAAAGCGTCGTTAGGAGCCGCGACGTTCTTTGGTCCTAGGTTACGGCACGGGCACTGGGTCACCGTCTCGGAGTCGCTCTCGGCACACGACTCTCATTAGGAATGAACGTCACTGCTCGCCCCCAAATGCGGGCACAACGATACTCACGATGTCGTTGGAGTTATTAACTACGGCCGTGTCAGGAGCTCCCGATACAGAAGCTCAGAAGAAAAACAGAAAAACAAGGCAAGAGTCCTAAGAGCACCCATCATTGTGTGAAGACCGTCCGTGCCCACCTCCCCGAGCTGTCCAGGGCAAACGCTGTTTTCTCTCTTGTCCTTTAAACACTGAGCAGTGATAAAGCGAAGTAGCACTGCAGGGTGAGCCCTGCTTTCCTGGGGGAGCTACCGTGACCGCGTGTACGAGAAAGGGCCTGTAGGAGCCGCAGGAAGGCGGGCGGTGACATCAGGAACTTCGTGCTCATGAATCCAGACGCCGTTGGAGAGCAGTGGCAGAGAGACATAAGTTCATCATGTTGATAAGCGCAGGAATCTAATAATGCCACTTAGGGTGACAGGTTTGATATTTATTTGCATGTAGCACATATCCAAGTAATATTAAACTACTTTACCCCTAGGAAGACATATTCACACAAGAAATACGAAGAAATACAAGGCACAAGGCGGGGAACTGACGCGTCGAGCACGCCAAGACCTAAAAGAAGTCCCTGGTCCGAAAGAAAGGGGACCCACGAAGGCGAACAAGACGGCCCGTGCACACAGAACTCCACACGGTCCTCGCACGGTCCTCAGCACGGCCACGTGCCACTGGTGTTCTGACCGGGGACACAGCCTCCACCAGAAGACGGGGAGTTGGAAGATAAATCAGACCAAGCCCACCATCTCGAACGAGAACGCAGCCGAAGGGCCGCCCCGTTTTTATTTCACAGCGAACTGTCACGCAGCGCCGGCGGGGCTGGGCTCTGGGCGTCCGGGAGGCGCAGGTCGGAGCAGGACTTCGGAAGTGCGTGTCCGCCGTGCTCAGTGACAGCAGCACGATCGAACGCCCCGGCCTAAAACCCGCGCCCGCGCCTCTCCTACCCCAGGACCCCGGGGCGAGAATCACGGACCAACGACGGAAAGACGGGAATAAACAATAAATCAGAGACGATTGTATCGGCAGCTCATCCCGTGACCTAAACGAACGCTGGGAGGCCGGGCTCGTTTTTCCCAAGTCGAGGCTGAGGAAGAGGCGATTCCGAATCCAGGCACTGCGTGTGGTCACAGGGACGTTTCGGTGCGTTTCTAGACAATTCCATGCTGTCATGCCCCGTTCACTCCCGTGGGGACAGTTGGGAGTGCTCTTCTTAAATGTTCCCAGCCATCGAAAAGTCCCCTTCAACCTGGCGGGGTTCCCTCCCATCGAACGCAGCACAGAATGACGCGGGCACGAGGGGACAGGCAGGCGAAGGGGCGGCCACCGCGGGGTCCCAGACACGATTCTCGTCCCAGGCCAGTGGCCGACGGAGGCCGCGGCTGGAGGTGCGTCCTGAGAGCCACCCCGGCCTCCGACACCAGGAGCGTCCAGGGTGACGAGCAGTCAGAGCTCAGGCTCTGCGAGGTCACGAGGACAGCCGCACAGGTCAGCAAACCTAGACGGGGGACAGAGGCCACCGCCTGGTCCCGAGAGGGCCCACCGCCGGAGCCGCTCCAGCGCGCGTTTCCAGAAATGCCTCCGCGCCGAGAAGCTGGGACGCGGCTCCAAAACCTGCCTGGACGTTTAAATGAGCAGCAAGCAGCACCCGCCACCCATGGGCGCGACGGCCACCGCCCGAGCCATCGCACAGCGGTGCGCTCCCGCGTTCTTGAGCCCGGCTTCCGTGACACCGTCCCTGGCAAATGTCACACCTGTCGTGCAGGCCACGTCGCTCTCAAGTCCCGAGTGAAAGGGTACCTGCAGGTCCTCTGACCCAGAAACGGTTTAAATGGGTCGTTCTTACGAGATGAGAAGCCAAGATGCCTGTCCCCGAGGGCACTCCACGAAGCTCAGGGACACAGTGACAGAACTCCCGAAAGGTGTCACACGCTACCCTCCCCGTCGCTAAGGGCCTTTCAGAAACAGCTGTGGCACGCACTGGGTATTCTTTCAGAATCAGGCCCTTTACACGCGGCTCTTTCAGCGGTCCCCAACTCTGCCCCTTCGCGCGGCCCCGTGCTGCTGCCTCGTCTTCCCAGTGACAGGGACGTCGTCGTTGCCGAGTTACAGAGGGGACGGCGCTCTGAAAGCCCCCCACGACCTAGCGATGACTTGTGAACGGCAGTTCGGCTCGAGCCTGTGGGTGCGAGACCCGTTCCACCCGGTCAGTGTTCTGTGTCGTGGGGGACGGACGCTAGCCTGCGACTTCCTGGATGAGGTCGGCCCTTCACAAAGTCTCCGCCAGGAACACGCTCACGTGGGCCCCGCGGGGCGGGGCATAAAAGTTAGGGCGTCCCTTCGAACTTCCTGTTTTTTACCTTGTGGTTGTTATTTTACCAAAGAGAGCGAAACCGTGCTGAAAACAGAGCGCGTCCCAGGAGCAGGAGGCAAGGCGGTGAAAGAAACAATTAAGCCTAATTGACTCAGCAGGCGGAGAAAGCCGGAAAACTGGGTCTAGTACGTGAGCAAGCGCCCTTGGTGGATGAGATGGCTGTGCCGAGAGGGGGGATGCAGGCAGGAAGAGGGGGGACGCTTCCCGGGGAGCCCCGGCCGTTCCGTTACCCTGTCTGGGTACAGATGTGCGCCCCAACCCGCCCCCCCGATAACCACAGCACAATTAGGAATAGGGGAACACCCGAACGAGAGTATTCTTGAAACAACAGTTTCGTAAAGTCACAAACACAGAGGTGTTCTGTTTTAATCAGCGAATCCCAAACATGCACCAGCACGTACGCTCAGCCATACTGTTTTTGCTAAGAGTTGCTTTTAAAGCATCGCACGTGTGTGCGGTTCACGCGTGCAGCACACACATCTACACGGGAGAAGTCGGCGAGTACACAGAGCCCCGGCTTTCCATCTGTGCGTCTCACGCGAGGTGCCAGCGCACGGCAGGTCTGCCACCCCCCACCCCCGGCAGATCCCCGATCCTCAACTCCAGGACTCTGCCCAGCCCGGGCTCCCCTCTCCACACAGTTGCTGCAGGAACATGTGACTGTTATCACCTGGGTGTCACAGGGGCAGATTCGTCCCTGTCGTAGGTGGCAGTGCCAAGTTAAGATGCCCATCTGTTACGCCTGGGGACTGTTTGAAAAGTTGGCCCCCAGTACAGAAATATCAAGGGCAGGTCTCTGCATAAATAGATATAAACACTACTTATGCATAAGCACATATAAATATGCCCTGAACAG
>PVJL010019522.1:0-13692 GCA_004026885.1 Lyroderma lyra | reverse complement strand
AATATTACTCAGCTGTAAGAAAAGATGAAATATTGCCATTTGTGACAAAATGGATGGACCTGGAGATCATCATGCTAAGTGAAATAAGCCAGACAGAAAAAACAAAGAACTGCATGATTTCACTCATATGCGGAATATAAAACTGAAAGCAAAGAAAAAAAGAAATGAACAAACAAATAACCCATGGACACAATCAATACTTTAATGTTTATTTGGGGACAAGTGGGTTAGGGACAGGAGAAAGGGGAGGGGGTGGGAGAGGAGGGGGTGAAGCTAAATATAAGGTGATGGAAAGAGAAGTCACATTAGGTGGTGAAATTATTATACATCAAGTTGACAATGCACTGTAGAATTGTATGCCTGAAACCTATGTAATCCTTGCTAACAGATGTCACCCCAATAAGTCTAACAATAAAAATGAATTAAAAAAAAAAGAAAGTGTAGAGCATTCTACAGAGAGCATACTCAAAGAAATAGTAGATAAGAAATTTTCAAACCTATGGAAAGATCTGGAACCCAAGTTCAAGAAGAAAACAGGTTCCCTAGATACCTGGCCCCTAACAGATCTTCTCCAAGACAAATGGTACTGAAGATGTCCGAAATTAAAGACAAAGAGGCAATTCTCAAGGCAGCCAGGGAAAAAAGAACTATAATCTTTAGAGGAAAACCCATCAGGCTGGCATCAGATTTCTCAGTAGAAACTCTGCAAGCCAGGAGGGAGTGGAATTCAATATTCAAAAATTTGAAGGGGAGGAACTTTCAGCCAAGAATAAATTATCCAGTAAAATAATCTTTCAGATATGAAGGTGGAATAAAGACCTTCTCAGACATACAAAAGCTGAGGAAATTTGCCAGCACAGGCCAGCACTCCAAGAAATACTGAAGGAGGCTCTTGAACCTTAAACAAAACATCAGGAAAAATGGAACAAACTTGGGGCAACAAGAAAGAAACAAAAATAAAACAGAAACAAACAAAGAAATAAGTAATGGCCACAGGAAATCTTCACATATCAATCATCAATATAAATGTTAATGGAATGAACTCACTAATAAAAAGACACAAACTAGCAGACTGGATTAAAAAAAGAAATGAACAAACAAATAACCCATGGACACAATCAATAGTTTAATGGTTATTTGGGGACGAGTGGGTTAGGGAGGGGAGAAAGGGGAGGGGGTGGGAGAGGAGGGGGGTAAGCTAAATATAAGGTGATGGAAAGACAAGTCACATTAGGTGGTGAACTTATTATACATCAAGTTGACAATGCAATGTAGAATTGTATGCCTGAAACCTATGTAATCCTTGCTAACAGATGTCACCCCAATAAAAAAAATTGAAAAAAAAAACAGTACCCATCCATGTGCTGTTTTCAAGAAACACACCTCAGCCATAAGGACAAATACAGACTCAGATGGAAAAATGGGAAACAATACTTCAAACAATTGGTAACCGGAGAAAAGCAGGAGTTGCCATACTGATATCTAATGAAATAAACTTCAGGTTGAAAAAGATAGTAAAAGACAAGGATGGACATTACATAATGATAGAAGGCACAAGACTTGACACTAACTAATATATATGCTCCCAACCAGGATGCACCAAAATATACAAAGAAACTACTAACAGATAAATACACAATCATTGTGGGAGACTTAAACAACCCTCTAACAGCCATGGACAGATCATCCCAACAGAAAATAAATAAGAAAATATCAGCTCTAAATGACACATTACAACAATTGGACATAATAGACACTTACAGGACACTTCATCCAGCAATAAGATCCTATTCCTTCTTTTGTAGTGCACATGGAACATTCTCAATGGTAGATCACATGCTGGAACACAAAAGTAGACTCAGAAAATTCAAGAAGATCGAAATAATACAAAGTGTATTCTCAGACCACAAAGCTTTGAAATTGGAAATCAACTGTAAAAGGAAAGCAGAAAAAGACACATATACATGGAGAATAAACAACAGCTTATTTAAAAAGGACTAGATAAAAGAACAAATAAAAGATGAGATTAAAAAATATATAGAAACTATTGACAAACAAATTAAAATGTATCAAAATTATTGGGACACAGCAAAAGCAGTAATAAGAGAGAAATTTATATCACTCCAGACCTATCTTAAGAAACAAGAAAATCAAAAGTAAACATCTTAACATCCCATCTTAAAGAACTAGAAAAAGAAGAGCAGACAAAACCCAAAGTCAACAGAAGGAAATAAATAATAAAAATTAAAACAGAGCTAAACCAATTAGAGAACAGAAGGACAATAGAAAATTAATATTACGAAGAGCTGGTTCTTTGAGAAAGTCAACAAAATTGACAAACCTCTGGCGCGACAAATGAAAGGATGAAAGGAAAGGACACAAATATCCAAAATTAGAAATGAAAGAAGAGAAATTACAACTGATACCACGGAAATACAAAAAATTGTAAGAAAATATTATGAAGAACTTTATGCCACTAAATTTAACAACCTAGATGAAATGGACAAGTTTCTAGAAACTTATAGCCTACCCAGAATGAGTCAGGAAGAACTGGATAATTTAAATAGACAAATCGATAGTGAAGAGATTAAAACGACTATCCATAATCTCCCTAAAAGCAAAAGCCATGGACCAGATGGTTAAACCAATGAAATCTACCAAGCATTCAAAGAAGAATTAACACCTATCCTCCTCAGACTGTCCCCTAAAATTGAAGAGGAAGCAATACTTCCTAACTCATTCAATGAGGCCAAAAATATGCTAATACCAAAGCCTGGCAAAAACAACACAAACAAAGAAAACTATAGACCAATATATCTGAGGAACACAGATGCAAAATTTCTAAACAAAATATTAGCAAACAGAATACAACAATGCATCAAAAAGATCATATATCAAGATCAAATGGGATTCATCCTAGGAACACAAGGGTGGTTTAACATATAAAAATCAATCAATGTGATACACCACATTAAAAAAATAAAAGATAAAGACCATATGGTCATTCTCATTGATGTAAAAAAAGCTTTGAACACATTACACCATCTATTTATGATCAAAACACTAAATAAAATAAGTATAGAAAGAATCTCAACATAATAAAGGACATGCATGACAAGGCTTCGGCTAACATAATAGTGAATGGGGAAAAGCTGAAGCCTCTTCCCCTAAAATAAGGAACAAGACAGCGGTGTCCCCTGTCACCACTGCTATTTAATATAGTACCGGAAGTTCTAGCCACAGCAATCAGGCAAGAGAAAAGGTATCCAAATTGGGAAAGAAGAGGTCAAATTGTCACTATTTGCAGATGACACAATCCTTTATATAAATTAAATTCTGAAGATTCCACTAGGAAACTATTACAAACAATAAAAGAATATAATAAAGTAGCAGGATACAAAATCAATGTTAAAAAATCAACAACATTCCTATATACAAACAATGAATCCACAGAAAAAAAATGAGGGAGTCAAGTCCCATTGCTATAACAACAAAAAGAATGAAATACCTGTGAATTAACTTAACAAACAATGTGACAGACTTATACACAGAAAACTATAAGACACTTTTGAAAGAAATTGGAACAGACTTTAATAAGTGAAAAAATATCCCCTGTTCAAGGATAGGATGACTTAACATTGTTAAAATGGCCATTCTGCCCAAAGCAATATGCAGATGTAATGCAACACCCACCAAAATCCCACAATCATACTTTCATGAAATAGATAAAAAAAAATTAGTAAATTTATATGGAACCATAAAAGACCTCGAATTGCCAAAGCAATACTACATAAAAAGAATAAGGCTGGTGGCATTACATTCCCTGACTTCTACTTATATTACAAAGCATCGATCTCAAAACAGCTTGGTACTGGCAGAAGAACAGAAATGTAGACCAATGCAATAGAACTGAAAACCCAGAAATAAAGCCACAAATTTATGGACAAAAAATTTTCGATAAAGAAGCAAAACACTTACAATGGGGAAAAGACAGCCTCTTTAGTAGATGGTGCTGGGAAAACTGGAAAAACATATGCAAAAGAGAGAACCTGAGCTGTGAACTCTCTCCATATACAAAAATTAACTCTAAATGGATTAAAGACGTTCATATCAGACCTGCAGCAATAAATTATATAGAAGAAAACATTGGTACTAAACTTATAGACCTAAGACTCAAGTAAGATTGACTTCAAAGGCAAGGGAAGTAAAAGCAAAAATCAATGAATGGGATTATATCAAACTAAAAAGCTTCTGCACAGCAAAAGAAACCATCCACAAGGCAAAGACACAGCCAACTGAATGGAAGAAAATATTTGCAAATCATGCATCACATAAGGGTTTAACATCTAAAATACATATAGAACTAATAAGACTTAACAACAAAAAAACAAACAACCCAATTAAAGAGTAGGCAGAAGAACTAAATAGATATTTATCCTACGAAGAAATACAAATGGCCAGCAGACATATGAAAAAATGCTCAACCTCATTATTATCAGGGAAATGTAAATCAAATCCACAATGAGATACCACCTCACACCTGTTAGAATGACTATAATCAACAAGACAAGGAATAACAAGTGCTGGAGAGGATGTGGAGAAAAAGGGACTCTGGTACACTGCTGGTGGGAATGCAAATTGGTACAACCACTGTGGAAGGCAGTGTGGACGTTCCACAGAAAATTGGGAATGGAGTTATTATTTGACCCAGCAATCCCCCTTCTGGGGATCTACGCACAAAACTTGAAAAGCTTTGTCCACAAAGACTTATGTACCCCAATGTTAATCGCAGCACTGTTCACTGTGACCAAAACATGGAAACAACAAAAGTGCCCTGTGACAGATGATTGGATAAAGAGGCTGTGGTACATATACACAATGGAATATTACTCAGCTATAAGAAAAGACGAAATATTGCCATTTGCAACAAAATGGATGGACCTGAAATCATCATACTTAGTGAAATAAGCCAGACAGGAAAAACAAGGAACTGTATGACTACACTCATATGCAGAATATAGAACTGAAAGCAACAAAGAGAAAAGAAATGAACAAACAAACAACTCATGGGCACAATCAATAGTTTAATGTTTATTTGGGGACGAGTGGGTTAGGGAGGGGAGAAAGGGGAAGCTAAATATAAGGTGATGGAAAGAGAAGTCACATTAGGTGGTGAACTGATTATACAAGTTGACAATGCACTATAGAATTGTATGCCTGAAACCTATGTAATCCTTGCTAACAGATGTCACTCCCAATAAGTCTAAAAATAAAAATGAATTTAAAAAAGAAGAAAAATATATATCCTTGTTTTCTTACTATGTCAATAATTTAACTACAGAAACAAAAATAAATGAACAATTATATCATCCCATCTAAAAAACATTAAATGTTTCCCATGTGCCTCTGTATGACATGTTTAAAATTATTATTAAATAATCAAATATACCCATTACATTATATATATTTTGAATAAATTGTATTTTCAAAAACATGTAAGGCCATAAAGTTTTTCTGATAAAAAGATTTAATATCTTGAAATTCTTAAATAAAAATAAGCATACTCCAAACCAAAAACAAAAAGAATGAAAATTCCAAACAAGGTTGGTCTTGCCTCTGGCTTTTGGGCTAGTGTTTTAGTCCTCTGCCACATTGTATATGACCATGGCCCCTGGAACCCAAGGATCCATTAGCTCAGAAAGATTTCAGGATGTTGAATCCATTTTCCAGGAACATGGAACACACTGGGTCCTGATGGAGACACAGAGATAACTGGCCCACCTGTAGGCTCTGAGACTCTTGCTATCACTGTCTTGGCACACCACCTGACAGAGGAGTAATCTTTGGCCCTCTCTTCTGAAGCTCTTCCACACTGGGGGTGTTTGCTTTTAGTACCAGGTGCCCAGGGTGGAGATAATCCCATGAATTGCTCTTTCCACATGTCCAGAAATGACTCTGTTTCAGCCAGATTCTTGTGCACTTTGCAGTTGCAGTGTCCAACAGCCTGACATCTCTCATACTCCTCCTATGGGACTTGGATATGGTGCCCAGAGATTGGGTGTACCTGCAACATAACAGAGCTGCCTCCAGTGACTTTTTCGCACCTCTGATATTCTCCTTGTGTGCACTTCCCTTATGACTTCCAGGTGAACTGTCAGTGTGTGTGTGTGTGTGTGTCCATGGGTATTTATCTTAGTGTATGTGGGGCTGCGGAGATAAAAGGGTCTTGCATGGGAGGGTGCTGCAGAATCTCAGAGGTTCTCATTTTCAAAGCAAATTCCATTGACGAGTTTAGCTATTGTCCTGGGTCAGTTTAAATCATTATCATTGAAGTGCACATTGGGGTCATAGCAGGTGCTGTGGTTAGTCAGCCCATGTGAAATGAAATCACAATGATGTTCTGCCATAGAAATGTTAAAAATATACCAATACATCAGCTAGTATAATGTTTTGTTCATAGTAATTTTATGATCAATGCTACCTGACATTAGAATTTTTTTAGTAAGATGCTGAATAAGACAGCAGTCTCAGGAACCAGGAGTGTCCTCCAAGGCTCAATGTCTGTGAGGCTTTCATACACAGCCAGAAAAGTTTGTGGAAATGAAGAAAAATGTCCTCATGATTTGAAACAAAACCGTGTTTTACTGACAATGGTGGAATCTGGCTCTTTGATATAACACATAAGATGTGATATAAGCACATGTAGAGTCTATCAGCTCAAGTAAGAAAAGCTGGGACAAATTCCTGAGGGCACAGATGCACTCACACTTCTCAGCATCATGTTAGTGCCTGGCACAGTGCTAGACTTTCTAAACATTAGCAGAACCAAGTCAAAACTCAGGTATGGTGCTCAGGCTGACCATCAGAGGCCACCCTGAAAGGAGATTCCAAAATCACAGCACATGAACAGCAAAGGCTAGGCACTGGCCTTGCCTTCACCAAGGTGCTATTGTGGGAGAGATTTGGAGGCAGCCAAAATCTCCTGCATTTATGTTGGAACAGTGGCACACTGAATGAACCAGGACATGCTTCTGTCAGGGCCTTGCCATATTACCCCAGCTTCCCCACTTGCCACTAAACCAGTTGAGACTCAGGGCTCCTATCGCAGCAGCCTGCCAGGCAGAGCAGGAACCCTCATGCTTCCATGCACTTGGGTCTGTACCAGCCAACCTAAAATCAGCACAAAGGCTTTAATTATTCCCTTTTTACTGTGCACCTTAAGTACAAATAATTTGGAATCACCATTTTTTTCAAATGATTAGGAGTGTTATAGGCCATGGCAGCCAGCGCTGGTGTTGTGACTGAAGTGGGGAAACCATGAACAATGTCCTGCATGTTGGTGACATGAGTAATGTTCACAATTCGATCTGGAGTGGTGTGCATTTTTGGAGATCCTGAGTCTTACCTGACTGAAGGAATGACAATGTCTGTCTTGCTGGAGCCCACTCCAGCCCAAACTTTGAGTTTTTTAGAACACGTGACTGTGGGACACATCCAAACTTTTAATGGGACAAAATGGTTTTCACTTGCGGCTTCTCAGGTCGCTGAGTGCATTCTGGCAAAATGAAAAACTAGACTTCTTAACGTGGTTGAACTGGGGAAAAATGAAGGGGGACAACGGAGTGGGGGTGTGAGGACAGCCAAGGGGTGGAGTCACATATAGAAAGGCTCTAAGTAGAGGCTTCACACCTTTCAAGGCTGTTTTGTGTTTCTTAAGACTTGGTCTCTGGTCACCATGCTTAATTAATTGTTATGCTTGGAGATGATGTGTCATTCTATTTACAGGGAATCTGCCCAGACCTGCCTAAATTCAAGATCATTGTTAGGTACTTGCAGTTGTACCCGGAAGGCTGTCTAGAGCTTTGTGAAATGTGTGCCATGGCACAAACTATTAAGTTGACTAAAGCTAGTGTGTCTTTTTTCTATCCACACCCCAAGCAAATGCACACAGGTTCAGACGGCTTCTCTTCACATGTCTCATAGATTTCTCCACCATTGAAGGTGGCCGACTCTGATAGGGGATGGGAGAGAGAAGAGCAAACAAATTTAGGCTGCGTGGGTGGTGGGCAGTAGGGTGTTCATAGCAATGCTATGGGTCAGGAGCTGTGGGTACACAGTTGTTATAGGAAATGTTGCTCAACAAAAGAAAATGAAATATGGATAAGGCACCAATGCAAAAATGACCCTTGCTAACTGAATTGTCTACACTTTTGTCATTACTTCTAAATGCTTTTTATATGTAATAAATTTCATAATAATTTGTAATTCATGTTATTATTACAAATGGAACTTTAATTTTGTGGGTACTGGGTTTTGATATCAATGCATACTAGTCATTTCTGGTAGCAACAGTCATCATTTTAGTGACAACAATCATTTAATTTTAAAAATGATATTATATGCATCAGATTACATAACATAAATGTTATATTTTTTAAATTCATTTTTATTCTTAGACTTATTGGGGTGACATCTGTTAACAAGGATTACATAGGTGTCAGGCATACACTTCTACAGTGCATTGTCAACTTGTCGTATAATGAGTTCACCACCTAATGTGACTTCTCTTTCTATCACCTGATATTTAGCTTCCCACCCTTCTCTCCCACCCCCTCCCCTTTCTCCCCTCCCTGACCCACTCGTCCTCAAATAAACATTAAACTATTGATTGTGTCCATGGGTTACTTGTTTCTTCATTTATTTTTTCTTTGTTTTCAGTTTTATATTCCGCATATGAGTGAAGTTCTTTGTTTTTTCTGTCTGGCTTATTTCACTTAGCATGATGCTCTCAATGTCCATCCATTTTGTTGCAAATGGCAATATTTCATCTTCTTTTATAGTTGAGTAATATTCCATTGTGTATATGTACCACAGCTTCTTTATCCAGTCATCTGTCCCAGGGCACTTTGGTTGTTTCCATATTTTGGCCACTATGAACAGCGCTGTGAGGAACATTGGGGTACATAAGTCTTTGTGGACAAAGGTTTTCAGGTTTTTTGGATAGATCCCCAGAAGGGGGATTGCTGGGTCAAATGGTAGCTCCATTCCCAATTTTCTGAGGAACCTCCACACTGCCTTCCACAGTGGTTGTACCATTTTGCACTCCCACCAGCAGTGTACCAGAGTTCCTTTTTCTCCCCATCCTTTCCAGCACTTGTTATTTCTTGTCTTGTTGATAATAGCCATTCTAACAGGTGTGAAGTGGTATCTCATTGTGGTTTTGATTTGCATTTCCCTGATAGCTAATGAGGATGAGAAATTTTTCCTATGTCTGCTGGCCATTTGTATTTCTTAGTGGGAGAAGTGACTGTTTAGTTCTTCTGTCCACTTTTCAATTGGGTTGTTAATTTTTTGTTTTTAAGTCTTATTAGTTCTTTCTATATTTTAGATATTAGACCCTTATCTAAATTTTACATTTTTATTAGGATGTGAAATTGTTCTCAAAATTCTGTACTCAATGTTTACAATAATTATAAAGAAATACCAGTATCTTCTTAGTTTGTAAAGATGGTCACATTTGTCCCCCTTGGAGATTGTTAGGGATGTTGAGAGCAAGGTGCTTGAGGTGAAGTCTGTGTTTAACAAAATTTTATTAATGGCATCTGAGTACAGATAGTTTGAGGCTAAAAATACCTCAGAACCAACATTTATTGTAGCAAAGGTTTTATAGAAAGGAAAGGAAGTCATTTATAAAGAAGAAATAGTGCTGTGCTGGCCAAATCATCATCTCAACAGAGCAACATATATGTTATTTTCTCAGTGGTTCTCACTGTGCATACAAAGATTTTACTTTTCTTGAGAGAGGGGTTATTTTTCTCCAGACCTCAGGAAGTGGCCAAGTTTCCAGGAGTGAGGGTACTCAGCAAGCTTTCAGACATTACATTTTCAGACTTTTGGTTTTATGATATAAATGGAAAAAAGGCAGAAACTGAAGGGGAATGGAATAGGGCATCAATTCTTTCAGGCTGCTTCTTGCTGACAGCAGATTTAGAGGTAGAATTTATGTAGGGTCTAAGAAAGTGGTTGATAATGGAGTTGGATTCTTGTAGTAGGAAAATTAGTCTATTCTGCTGATATGTCAGCACCTGGATCTGATTCTGCAAGACAGATGTAAAAATCAGAAATAGACAATGTCTAAATAATAATAAAAAAATTGTAAAAGACGGGACAGCAGAAGAAAGAAGTGGTGAAAGAAACAATGAATTTGTAGTCAATGAAAATGGTTGGGATGTTTTTTAGGTTTGAGGCTCATTTGAATATTCCTCAGATATTTTCTTGAATTTGTCCTGACTTATTAACATAGAAACACTTCTCTTTTAAGTAGAGACTAGGTTCTCCTTCAGGAGTCATGAGAACATCTAAACTGCAGAAACTTGAGAGGATTGGTGCAGGTTGAAGGTCTACTTGGCTGCTTCCTACAGTCTAGTACCCTTGTCCTGCCTCCTGAATCAGCTGAGAGGAGTGCCAGTTTTAGGAACTTTTATTTCCATTGTTGCATCTGGCATCCAGACAGACCTCAATTTGATGGTAAGTCAAGATATTACTTGACCTTCCTTGGTTCCTTTGACTCACCACTCATGATTCTCAGCTCTCAGCCCTCCAAAGTTCTAGAACTAGGCCAGAGCATCCCTGGGCCTTTGGTCTTCATCTCTTACTAGGAAGGGGATACCCAACTGATTCAGGAGTCCTTTCTCTTGGTCTTTCTCAACTGAGTTTGACCTCCCAGGGTTTAGGAAATCTTTTACTTACGACTCTTTGGGCCATGGCAGTCTCTCAATTGGCTCCTCCTAAAAAACCCCATTTAAGTTGCCTTCTGCAAAATCTTAGCCACTGAGCTCAACCTGAAGACCATCCAACCAAAAGCCTTGTCTTATATTGTAACATAGCATGACCACAATATAAACTGCACAATGGCTCACATTGGCCAGAGAATGTAACTTTTCATTTTGCCATGCCCATGGATCTCAACAACTGTTAATGCAATGAAATGTGATCTGAACTTCCCCTCATACAGGCCTTCTTTGCATTCTGCACTGAATCCTCCCTCTGTCTGTCTTGCTCTACCTATCGAATTCTCTTGACGTACTCTAAAAATCCAGAGCCAGAGGTCAAACAGGTGCCTTGTAAAGCTCTTCCAATGGACTCATTGTCAGAAATCCCCACCACTGCTCTCACCTCTTTCAATTTCATTCCTGCGGACCATTTTCTTTCCTTAACATATGATTCCCAGAAGCCTCTTGAGTTCTCAGCCTCCAAGGCCTCTACTTCCCCTGATTTTCTTCCCTCCAATTCTCAATCTTTATTTGCCCATGTTCTGCCACACACTTCTGTTCTCCTCTTTGAATAGGTGGCTGGTGCTGAAAGCATAGTTTTAGTTCATGTTCTCTTCTCTCTTTATGATGTCTCTCTGATTGAAAAATGCCTGGGTCCTACTCTACTTACCCCTATACTTATACTAAGAAATTTAAATATCTCACTCAGTCCTATGATCTTTACATTATTCTGTCTTCTACTCTTAACCATGAGATAAGAGAAAGAGTCTGGCTCAATGTTCAAACTCATGCTGGTAAGCTACATAAATAAGATCAGGCCCACACCATGAAAACAACAGTTTTTTTCTGGGAGGGCCCAGAATGGAAGTACCAGGATGGGTCCCTTGGTCAAAGATGCACAACTATATAGCAGGACTTCATATGGCAAACTTTTAAGCTGTCAATTTTGCAAAGCTAAAGGATATCACCAAAATCCCTGATGAGAACTCAGCTCTATTTCTGAGGTAACCAAAACCCTCCAAGATTTTACTAATGCAAATCCCATCTCCCAGGTGTGACATAAACTTTTCCACATATATTTTAATTCTGATTTGGTACCTGTATTCTCCATAAGTTTCAAAAGCTAGAGGAGAACACTCAAGCCCCAGAGAGAGACTTTTTTAAACTTTGCTTTCCAGTTTTTCAACAATCAAACTGAGGAACAAAAATTACAGAAACAAAGACATATCAGATGCTAGTTGCTGCCATTATGTGCCTCTTGGGTACAGGCACATAAGACTACAAATGGACCCAGGGCTTCCCCAGGTCCTTGTTTTCAATGAGGCAGTACTGGCTCTTGGGCAAAGCAATGCCCACACCCATAGTCACCTCAGGGACAATGCCTAATGTGTAAGCATCATGGACATTTTAAGGTAGACTGTAGCTCGATCTCTAAAGGCAGGACTACATGCTGTCCTCAGAGGTCTGCAGAGCCTCCGGATTTGTTCCTGTCAACCCTATTCGGCCTTGCAGTTAAAGATTGACAGTGTCTCGAGGTGACAGCCCCCATACATATCAATACATCAGAGCACCTGGGAAACTTGATGGCTGCAGGTAAGCTAATATCTTTTTTTTCAAAGACACAGGGGTACATATTTGGCCTTACCTCAATATGCAGAAAATCCTATCCCTCTCAGGTCTCTATTGTAAGATTGATGGAGTAGTGTCTCAACAACTAGTTACTCCACTTCTCACTTGTTACTATCAGGACATGTTGTTTACTCACTTTTACCTGATATTCTCTACCTACACCACTCTCCTGATTGGATGAGACATCTTGTTCAAATTTTGAGTCATTGTTACTCTTCTAGGCATGTGAGCACAGACAACGTTTTTCTTACTCTTCCTTCCTGAAAACTTTTGGTCTCCAATGTCTGCAGAGGTCTGTTTTCCTCTTCCATCTACTAAGGTTAATCTTATACTCTGGAATACTGCTATTTTCTCCACAGTTAGCTACCACCCTCCTATAGAAATCCAAGTGATTCTTTCACTACCCTTGCCGACACAATAGCTTATCTCCTTAGAAAGAAATAGAGGTCTTCAACATATCAGAATTCTTCTTCTCTCTCAACATCAATTTCAACCCATGAGTTTCCCATATAATAATTATCATCCCTGTTAAAAAAAATACCTACTGGACCTATCAGCTCCTCCAAGATCTTTGCTTAATTAATCAGATTGGATTTTTTATACACCCATTAGATTCTAAACCACAGATCACACGCTCACAATACTCACATCACTGTATTAAATATAAGAGATGTATTCTTCACTATTCCTTCACATTTTAATTCACAAGACTTATTTGAATTTACCTGGACTAATTTCAACACCCGTACCACTAAACCACCCATAGACAGTTTTACTACAGGACTTTCTGAACAGCCTCCATTTCTTCACAAACTCTCAGCTCCAGACTGGATGCAGCTTGACTTTTCACCCAGTATTATACTACAATACTTGATGATCTGTTACTTTGTAAATTCTCAGAAAAGTTATCCAAGCAACACACGTTTCAAACTCTCAACTTTCTTGCTAAAAATAGTACTGAATATTCCCTGAAAAGGCTAAAATATTTCAACCACAGGTGACATACCTAGGGCTTTCTATCTCCTCCCAGAAGAGGGCTCTCATATCTCATTGCAAAACAATCATTTCATTCTTAAAGCCTCTGAGATATAAACTTATCTATAATACTGCACTGCTATAACACAGCTTGAGAATTGTAAGAATCCCTCATACAACATGACTTTCTGGAACACAGCTTCACTCTAAAACCTTTGAAAATTAGAGAAATCCCTGAACATTTAAAAAGAGGGAAATTAGGAGAGGGCAAGGTGGTGACTGGGGAGGAGGTTCCTAAAGCCTCTCCCAGAAAACA
>PVJL010019521.1:0-13690 GCA_004026885.1 Lyroderma lyra | reverse complement strand
TAAAACTGAAAGCAAAGAAAAAAAGAAATGAAGAAACAAATAACCCATGGACACAATCGATAGTTTAATGTTTATTTGGGGACGAGTGGGTTAGGGAGGGGAGAAAGGGGAGGGGGTGGGAGAGGAGGGGAGGAAGCTAAATATAAGGTGATGGAAAGAGAAGTCACATTAGGTGGTGAACTTATTATACATCAAGTTGATAATGCACTGTAGAATTATATGCCTGAAACCTATGTAATCCTTGCTAACAGATGTCACCCCAATAAGTCTAACAATAAAAATGAATTAAAAAAAAAAAAAAGAAAAGAAAAGGTACTTAAAATTCACATAACAAAAGGAAGGTTACTATGGAAGGATCCAGAACTTTTATGAAAATGTCAAAGGGCTCTTGTCTCAAAAGGTTAAGAGTCAACCATGTAGAGGAGAGGAAAGACAATTCTTTTCCTGCAAAGCTATACTTATCCTCATGAGTGATAATAAATGGGTGATTTGTTTTAATAAAAGTAGTCTACCAGGTGAGGGAGAGGAGGGTAGATGCAAGCTTATCCCAGCAGGTCAATGTGAAATATCAGTAGGATCTGGTTTCCCCTGATTGAGTTTAACCAAGCGAAACCAAGAGCACGGACAAAGGTTCAGAGATCGTGCAGCATTACATCTTACCTGATGGGAAGGATCAGGAGAGAACACAAAACTGTACTCGAATACTTCTTAACTTTGTAACACTTGCAATGACTAAAAGTAAACTAAATTTTTTAGAAACGAATAGAACCATGGTTTTGCTTAAGCCTTCTTTCATGCACACATGCATGTACGATCTACATTACTTAGAATAGCCCCTAAAATCCTTTTCCATTTGTCCATCGCCCCCCAGTCTCTCCACTTAAAATATTTAAAAAACAAATATTAATGTCTGTGATAGAGCTTCAGGATAGAAAGAAATTAGCCAAATACTGCTATTATTTCTAAGGAACTTACAAAGTAGTGAAAGACAAATACATAAATGAAATAAACACAATCTTTTTATTTTTTTTTCTAGTAATAAATTCCAAAGGAAATTACATGGCTTGTTATACGAAAGAAAGATCAAAACATTGTTTCTTAGGTTTAGTTTCTACAGGAAATCGAGGTCTATTCTTTACATGGCCATTCCTTACACAGTTTGTTGGTGAGAACCAAGATGAAGACATTTAGGGTATAACTCAGTGAAGTTGTTTCTAAGAAAGATGAAACTCTAGATATGTGGCTTTCAGATGACACAACATGATATAAGGACAGAGCGTAGGATATGTCTGGAGAACTGGAGTGGTTTTTCGGTCTTTTTCGAGTATGAGGACCCTTAATTGATGAGGAAAAAAATTTCCCGACACCCTCTGCCCCACCCACACGCAATAGGGTAGTTGTATTCTAATGCTTGATGATGAAATGCTGTCGTACTCTCCTGGAGAATCTGAGGTTTTAGTAATCATAACAGCATGCACATGCTTTTGGAAAATGTATATGCATGTTCGGGACGTTTATTTTGCCCTCAGGCTAAGGGACACAAAGCCCTAAGCCCATCACGAGAGCATGTACGGTGTGTCCCTTCACATCACTTCTCCAGTCATTTCACAGAATCTCGCAAGGCTTCAACTCCAGCTTACATTCTGGACATTCCTGGAGTGCTCAGGTTTTGTGCTGTTGATTGAAGAGTCAGACTCCTCAGACATCAGAGACCTGGAGGGGGTGGCAAGCCCCACATCTTTCTAAGTGTATTAAGGTTGGGGATGTTATAGTAAAAAAATATTTGAAATCCAAGTAGATGACATATGGTTGGAGAAAGAGAATCAGACATGCTTAATGAAAATAAAAAATATTTAATATAACCATTGAAGAATTGTTAATATTTCTAAATGGAAAACAGAAAGCTTTTGTTTCAGAGATGAAAGAAATGGATAAAAATTATTAAGGATGCATAATAATTAACTAACAAAATAATCATTTTATTTACTGAATTTATTAATTTAATAAATCCAACAGGATAATACGATTGACATAAAAACACTTTGGTGGAGGGTATACTTGAGTTCCATTAGATGTGTGATGTGACCAGAGATAATGCAGACCCAATGCATCACACTATAAAAATCATTTTACTTTCCTCATGTCGATCACTTTGGGGCAAGTGTGGAAAATTAAAAGCTCTGCATTAGCTGAAATTGTTGCAACATTCTCGGGGGAAAATAAAGACCCAGAAATATAATTAGTGGCATGTTTGCCGAATACCAAAGTGGGAGGGCAGAGGCTTTAGAGATTTAAGTCCCAAATGTCACTAAGCAAAAATAAAATACGATCTATCTGTGTGTCCAGCTACCCGAGGCCAGCACAGGAAGACCTGCTCACCACAGGTAGGTTTCTGAGTTGCCAAATATAAAAAACCCAGACCACCACCCACATTCACGTTTTCATACATTAACAGACATACACATATATCATGCGTACATAGAAAAAAGACTGAATCCTATATATCTCAAAAATATTTATTTTTCTTGTATCTATTTTCAGTTTAATGGAAAAGAGAGCTTAAAATAAAAAGATATGCAAATTGGCACAATTTAGTCTGTTGTTTTTACTTCTCTTATCCTGTCTCTTCGGTTTGAAAAAGGATTGGTCCTTTGACAAAGGTCAGTCATGCAAATGGATTATAAATGCTGCCTCCAACCAGTGAGGGTGAGTGATAGCACAGCTCTGTACAACGTGTGTCCTGTTTTAGTAAACACTGCATGCACCAGTGCCGTATCATAAGCATGTTCATTTATTACCTTGTTTGCAATATCATTGTTGGTAACAAAACCAATATTTTGCTTTAGTAAAAACATACAGAACTATCATTTGGACACTTATTTCTGTTAAGGCTCAAGAACTGTCTCTGAAATGCTTGTTACATTGTTTCTGTTCAGGGTTTTAGCACAGGGATGTCTTCACACGTTTTTATAAATATTGATAACTATACGTAGTATATGACTTCAAAAGTTTTTTAGATACATAAAACTTGAAAAGATTTTCTAAAAACAAAGATTATTTACTATCAGATGGTAGATAACTGCAGGTTTCATTAATTCTTAGATCTCCAGCAATATATTTTACACAATCTGTTTTCAAGATACATTTGTAAAACTAATAAAGCATACAACATAGAATATTTAATTAAATGACTATCTTTTATGTTGCTAAAACACTATCTTGCTTATAGAACAGAGATATTTTTAGCAGCCCACAGGCCCTGCTTCTCTTGATTCCTGCAACAGAGACACTTACTAAACACAGTTATCCTTGGTAGCATGGTCATGCACGTGTATGATAATGACCCACATGCCTCGGAGTCAGACAATCATTTTCTGGAAGGAGTGTGTCAGTAGACAGTTGCTCACTTAGTATTATGCTAGGGGCACCAGTGGTATGAGAAAAGTCATGTATTAATAGATACTGATTTTTTTGTTTAATTTAAATACATATACAGAGAATGTAGGAATGATGACTATAAAGTAGATGCACAGTGGAGATGGTTCAATTTTTTTATTATTATTTTTACATTGTAACCTGCACTTTCATGTATTTTTAAAATATATATTTGTTTTTGAAGTTGAGTTTCAGCCAAGGGTTCGGAAACCTGCCCCTGTATCACTAGATTATTGGTCATACATTCTCCTTCTGTCTCTCACCCACCTTTAACTCTGCTTTCCTTATTTTCCCATAGAACCAAGGAGGGCACATGTGGTATTATGGTTGGGTAAAATACAGCAGTGGGACATAGAATTCCATTGGCCTCCCCAAGACCACCCACATCGCTGAGGGGAGGCAGAATTCAGTGATGTTCAAGGGCAACAGGGATCAGTGAAATGAATAAAACAATATTACAATTTCTAGGAACTTGGGAAGGGGGCAGAGTTTAGACCTGATTCTCTTGGACATGATGAGACTGTGGACCCATGAATGCTTTTAAATGTCTTAGGGATCTCATCTGTTGGTGAATAGACCATGTGGTTTCTAGTAGGTTCAAGTTGAATGACTCAGAGTAATCCACACTTCCTTTCTTCCCTCTCTGTCACCTGTGCTAAGAGTGGCCCTACAGTCAGGTCACAGATGTTCTTCATAATCTCCCCTGAGCACAGCAGTTGTCAGAGGATCAGGAGAGCCCTGGAAAATTCCTGACTGTGCCGTTGAGCACATCACTCATGGAGACTCTTCAGACATCTTCTCTAGCAACCACTACCCTCCCCGTTCCAGTGGGCCCTGGATCACAGACTGTCTCTATCCCGTGTTTATTAAGACCTAACAGGTCCTGGGGGGTTAAGAGGGTAGTGAGGGGATGTTATATCCAGAGCTGCAACCGCTGGAGCTGCTCCATAATTTTGGATGATGAGGGAATAACTTGCACCTCTCACCAAATATGCTGCTTCTTTATTACAAGATATAACAACATTTTGACAACACTGAAAACAAAAACAATCTTGTCAGAACTTGTGGGTTATCTGGACCAACTAATGATAGGAAATATTGCCTAGGACACTAAGGACACTAAGACCGAAGTAGCAAAGTGTCATAAGGACTACATAGGTTGGTGTGAAAAATAACATGATTTATTTTGGATGAAAGTTCACTACAAATCTTATATAGAGTGCTATATAAATATAGGCAATATTATTATTATCATTTCATCAATTTATACCAAAGTGGATTTATTTCTGGGAGAATCATTTTCCCACAAGCAACTTAGCACCATTTACTTCTTTTTCTCTAATTACTGGAAAATAGAAAGGACCAGTAGCTTACTATAATATTAAGATGGTAAGATGAGTTTACCCACCACTCCCATTCCTTCCTTCACACCAGGGATCTCCAGACCTGAGTGATGGCTCCTGACAACTGCACTGGATTCACTGACTTCCTCCTCCTAGGACTCTCTGGCAGACAGGATGTGCAGCACAGCCTTTTCGTGCTCTTCCTGCTGGTTTACGGCATCACCATACTTGCCAACCTAGGGATGATTGTGCTGATCAACTCGGACCCCCGACTGCACACTCCCATGTATTACTTCCTGAGCAACCTGTCTTTCTGTGACGTCTGCTACTCCTCCACTGTCTCTCCCAGGATGCTGGCTGACTTCTTATCTGAGCAAAAGAAGATTTCATATAATGTTTGTGCCATTCAGATGTATTTTTTTGGTGCCTTGGCAGATGTGGAATGTGTCATGTTGTCTGTCATGGCATATGACCGCTATGTAGCCATTTGCAATCCACTTCTTTATACAGTTACCATGTCCAGGAGCTTCTGCACCCAGCTAGTGGCCATTGCGTACATTGTGGGCTTGGTGGACTCGGCAATCCACACCTGTTGCACGTTTCGATTGTCATTTTGCAATTCGAATATCATCAATCACTTTTTCTGTGACATTCCACCCTTACTAGCCCTCTCCTCCTCAGATACAACCATCAATGAAATAGTAATGTTCACTTTCATTGGCTGTGTTGTGGGGTCCAGTATTATCACGCTCATCCTCTCCTACACCTACATCATAACTACCATTCTTAGAATGAACTCAGCAGAGGGGAGACGCAAAGCCTTCTCTACCTGTGCCTCCCACTTAACTGCTGTGGCTGTGTTTCATGGGACACTCTTGTTCATGTATTTCCGACCCAGCTCAAGTTACTCCATGGACACAGACAAAGTGGCCTCTGTTTTCTACACAGTTGTCATCCCCATGTTAAACCCATTGATCTACAGCTTAAGGAATAAAGATGTGAAAGGTGCCCTAAGAAAAGCAATTGGCACTAAATTACATTCTGGGTGAACCAGTGTTTTCACCCCAAAGTATTTACGGAAAGATTCTGAGAACTATAGTTCAGGTTCTGTAACATAGTTTCCTGTAGTCCTCCCAGTACAATCATCTGGATGTTTCCTGTTTCTGACCTTTGTGCCTAAATTGAGTGTAAGGAGCAGTAATTATTGATCTTGGTTCTCTCTCTAAACTAAGATATCGCAGAAATAGCAATCATGCCCATGTCAATTTAACTCGGCCTCTTTACAATGCCTTTAAGTATGTATACATTTAATGGGGTTAATAAACTTGCACAGTCATAAGAGAGTATTAGTGGGTTAAATCAGTTTTCTTGGTCTCCTTCCAATGTACTAGTATCATGCTATAAATATCCCATCATAACACTCAGTAGTATATAAGTAGTAAATAAACAGGAATATATTGAAAATCTCCTGCCATAATTCAAAATCCCACAAAGACACCTCCCTTTCCTGTCTTGTCCACCATCATTTCTGCTTTGCTGTTTCCAAAGTCCAACTCAAGGATGCCACTTAAAAATATTTGCTGAATAAAGTAACAAGTGGAGCCTGAAATATGAAGCAAAAAGGAATTCTCTTCTTTAATTTTATTGCAGTATGCTCTCTTAGGTGGAACTTATCCGCACTTCTTTCATTTGGCTTTGGCTGTGATAAGAATCAGAGAAAAGAATTATTTGATGTAAAAATCTTCTTGGACCTCTATTCCTCATCATTATGGCCCTGTTATATCAGCAGACATCCCTAGGATCCAAAGCTCTAGATCTATATTGTACCTCCCAGTGCACATTAGCCTGTGAATGTCCCTTCTTGCCCTCATACTAGAGAATAGGCAGTGTTTTTGACAGTGGTAAAAATAAAATCAAATTAAATTAAAAACCTGCATAAATGGAAGTTGGGGATGAAGGACCTGGACCTTTTCCAAAGGCCAATGGAGAAGAAGACTTCATCTCCTTCGATGTGTTTATACCATGATATTAGTTAAAATAAACTTTAAAAAAGATGAAATGATCGACTATTACTCAGCCATAAGCAAAGATGAAATGCTGCCATTTGCAACGATGTGGATGGACCTGGAGATCATCAGGTGAAGTGAAATAAGTCAGACAGAAACAGTCAAGAACCATATGACTTCACTCATATGTGGGATATGAAACTGAAAACACCAAGCAAATAAGATAAACAAACAAAAACTCATAGACACAGACAACAGTTTAGAGGTTACCAGGGTGGGAGAAGGAGGTAGAAGAGGGTGAAGGGGGTCACATAGATGGTGATGGAAGGAGAACTGGCTCTGGGTGGTGAGCACACAATGCAACACACAGATGGTGTATTATAGAGGTACACACTTGAAACCTATATATTTTACTAACCAATGTCACCCCAATAAATTTAACAAAAATAAATGAAGAAAGTACATTTATTTTTAAAACTGAAATGCCCATTTCATACCATTTAAGTTATAAGGAAGTTTTATTAACTTAGTGTTTTCAACAGAAAAAAGAAAAACAACGAGATAGTATTTATATTAGTGTTCCATTTGTAAATTTTAATAGTGATCATTGCTGAGTAGATCTATATTAGAGTATCTAATAACCTGTTCCAAAAAGTAAATTAATTGTATATGTTGATTGCACTGTGATCAATTAGGAATTTATCAAGTTGTGAAAAATCATTACAGTTTCAGGTTCACAAGAGTATTCGTTTTCTTTTAGGTTGTTTTCAAGAAAGGAACATGGAGACACTCTTTTCTGGTTTCAGGAGGAAGAGTAAATACTCTTCCCTAATTTTATATATTCCTATAGTGTATAAAATGAGCTGTTACATACTTGAAAACATGAGAATAAAACAACACTTTAAAAACATGCAATTTTCAGCAAGTCACTATCTAGCATTACTATTTGAACAGTTTTAAGACAAAAATATTTTACTATCTCAAATATTTTCTGAAGATCTTTACTTAATAGCCTTTACAGATGGTTAAAATATCAGCTTTGGGGTTTGTTTGTTTGTTTACTTACACCCTTCTAAGAAAATGAAAACAATGGAAGACATTTTAAGGTTAAAAACTAGAGATGGAAGTAAAACTGACCTGAGTTCATATCTATAGAATCTCGTTTACTTATCGGCTCTGTGACCTTATCCAACTCACGCTGCACTGGGGACTAAGCTTCTGGTGCTGGCAGAAAAGATGCTATTGTTCATGGCATCATGCCCTGTTCTGCGGTCAAGGCCTCATTGCCCACAGATTATGGGAAGATCCATGTTAAACTGACTTTTCCAACAGTTAGACTCAAAGGTCAAAAAATAGACATTGCTGAGAAGTTGTTAAGCCCAGTTTCCTTCTTTCTTAAGAAAGACATTTTTGGCTAATCACTTTCTTAAAGGCCTGTTTGACATCTTTGTTCCGTAGACTATAAATTAGGGGGTTCAACATAGGTATAATCAATGTATAGAACACAGAGGTCACTTTGTCAGCATCCAGTGAACGACCAGTGCTGGGGCGCAAGTAAATGGTGATGAGGGAGCCGTGGTAAACCGTGACCACAGCCAGATGGGAAGCACAAGTGGAGAACCCTTTTCTTCTCCCCTCGGCAGAACCCATTTTCAGAATGGCTGCTATGATGCAGACGTAAGAGAGAAGAACTGTCAGAAGACAGATCGCTTCCACCAAACTAGCAAAGACCACCAGCACGATGTCATGCTTGTAAGTGTCAGTGCAGGACAGAGAGAAAAGTGGGGAGATGTCACAAAAGAAATGGTTAATTTCTTGGGAGCAAAAAGACAGATGGAAGGTATTAGTGGTGTGAATAACTGAGCTCATGGTGCCCCCCAAAAATGCTCCAATAGCAAGCTGGCAGCACATCCTTTTAGACATAATAGCAGTATAAAGCAGTGGGTTGCAGATGGCTATATACCGGTCATGAGCCATGGCAGCCAACAGGAAAGATTCCGTGTCAACCAAAGAACAGAAAAAGTATAACTGTGCAACACAGCCATTGTAAGAAATGGTCTTCTTTTCGGAAGCCAAGTCCACAAGCAATTTGGGGGCAATGACGGAAGAATAGCATGTGTCTATGAAGGACAATATGCAGAGGAAAAAGTACATAGGGGTGTGCAAGTGGGAGCAGGTTGTGATTAACAAAATCATCCCAAGATTCCCCACCAGGGTAACAGTGTAGATGCCAAAAAACACAGCAAAGAGAACACTCTGAAGTTCTGGGTGGTCACTAAATCCCAAGAGAAAGAACTCAGTTTTCACAGTGCTGTTCTCCAACTCCATCCTCTGCAACGCTCTTCGACTCCTGCAGTCGTGACAGAGCAATGATGGCAATACTAACAACCTCACTATTAACAGAAACGACAGAAAAGAAAATGGTCAAAATAAATTGAAGAGTAACTCTAAATCTACTTGGGCATCCTAGTAACTCCTTGGCATATCTATAGTTAATGTAATATAAGGCATGGATTTTCCATTTTTAATTTAAATGTGTGAATTATCACTCTTATTTCTTTTTTTTTAATTCATTTTTATTGTTAGACTTATTGGGGTGACATCTGTTAGCAAGGATTACATAGGTTTCAGGCATACAATTCTACAGTGCATTGTCAACTTGATGTATAATAAGTTCACCACCTAATGTGTCTTCTCTTATTTCTTAAAGCCATTGTTTTCCACATTAGATAGAGCCACCGTGAAAACAATTATTGAACTCCACACACGGGCTTCACTCTTTCATTAACTTTCTCATCTTCTACCAAAGGCAACAGTGGTTGACCAAAGTGTTCTACAGCAAGCTCTGGTACCTAGCCCCTGTTCCCATTTGTGTTGCTTTTATTTCCACAACCAATAAAGCATTGCTGTGCCAGGTGGAGCCTTGTATAGGTAGAGGTACACAAGTTTTGTATTTCTCACCTTGAGATGTGGCTTTACGTCTGAGGCTAAGTAACTCCTTAGAGGTTTTTGAAATCCACTGATACAGTAGAAAGATTCTGAATTAGGTATAAAAGTGACTGACTCCTGGTCCTGTCACTCAGTAATTGGGAAACCTTGGACAGGCCCATTCATCACTAAGTTTGTTTCATCATCTATAATACCAGAAAAATAGTACCTTTTTCATCACATTGTGTGTTAAATGAATTTCCTTCTCCAGGCTTCATATCCTCACTATCTTGTGGCTTCACTAGTCTAAAGTTGGCAACAGCAATTCTGAGTTAATCTAGACAACTATTTTATTTTATTTGGAATCCAAACTATGGAATAAAACTAGGAAAATCCTCGCACTTATAAATTTATTAAATTCAATCCAGGCAGTAAGATAATGATAGCCAGGAATGTTTCCATGTCTTCTGTAGTGAAAAATTGTAAAAGAGGTTGAAAAAGGCTTACTTACTCTCACAGTTTTTCCTGCCTTTCTCTGTTCCTGCACTGTTTACTCATAGCAACTTAAGTGGCATTTGCCTATAGACACGCACATTTTGTCCAGTGTAGAGACAATTTCTTTCCCTACCCACTGTAACAAAAACCAGTTTTGTATCTACAAAGGGTGCCCCAAAAATGTATACATATTTTAAGGAAGGAAACAACTATTAAAATTGTAATATTCAATGCATACCAATAACAAAAAATGAATACAAGTCACATTTGACTTCTGCAATTAAAAGAGGTGCTCAAAGCGGTTAGCATCATATCCAGACACTTCTGATTATGGCGAACCACTGCTTGAGCAATGCTGACATCGCATAAAATATGTATCCATTTTTTTTGACACCCCTGTATTTTTTTGTGAATTTCCAATCTATGATTCTTTGAATTACATTTTATACCAATGATAACAGCTTAATCAATGAATGAATTCAGTAAAATCTTGACACATGCTCATTTTATATTTGTGTAAAAGTCAAATTATTAAGTTACATATATGTGTCCATAGGATATATATTATTTATCTTTATAATTATTCTTTAACAGTCTATATTATACACAACTGTTTCCTTTATTTAATAGCTGTTGAAAACATTCATATTTCCTTTTAAGTCTCATTCTATGGCCTTCTTTTTACTGCCAGAAAATTATTTCTATTTTGTGGAGAAAAATATGGAATCATAGGGAAGTATATCCTCAACTGTCTCCAGTCACTGCATAAGCATTTGAATTTATTAGTGATTCCCTCTCTTCTTTCTTTGTTTTTCTTGGAAAACTGTGCCCCTACTCTCTGAAATTAATTCCTTCAGTTGTATACCCAATTCTGACTATTTGTGTCAATTAAGATACTTATTATTACTATTAATCTTTATTATTACTATTATTAATCATTTATCTCTCAGAAACTGTCAGCACATAGCAACATTTAAGTCAATTTCACTTTTAAAACTATTGTCCTGTATCTGCTTCCATCTACTTTCCTTGAATGTTCTGTGATGTTGTCTTGCAGACATCTGTGACACCTGCTTTTCACTCAGTCGTAAGTGAGAACTTGCTGAGAAGGGATTTTTGTCCCAACAACATAAACCCCTTCTTGCGCCACATCCCAAACTACATCCTAGATGTCAAGTCAAAGTTTTGTTTGTTTTTGCAGGGTAGTTCCCTGCCTGGGAATCGAACCCGGGCCACGGCGGTGAGAGCACCGAAGCCTTAGCCACTACACCACCAGGGAACTCCTGAACCCGGGCCACGGCGGTGAGAGCGCCGAAGCCTTAGCCACTACACCACCAGGAAACTCCTGAGGCAACAGTTTTTTATTGTGTAATGAACTTTATTTCTCTATTCCATGGGATAGCTTTCACAATTCCTTTCTTCTTAAAATCCCCTCCAGTAATGCTGAGGATTGTTTTAAGGCTATCACATGTTAAATGTGCATTTTTTGGGGGGTTGCCACTGTGGTTTGTGTTGCAATAGCCTGAGGAATTAAAACTCGTGTTCTTCTAGGCATATTTTTCTTAAAACATCAGTTTCCTCCACGTAAAATACGAGACTATAAGAAGTGAAGCATTTGAAATCCTACCAAGCTTCAATAAGCTAGCACAAAGGTAAGAAGACTTACCAGATCTCTATCTCCTTCATGCACCTTCTCACTACACTGTTCTCAGCATTAACTCATTTTTCACTGGAAAAATTAACTTTAAAGATAAAATAAATTGACGCACGGCAACTTTCCTAATCCATTTGGGCAGGCCTTCTGTGCCCATGAGAAGGCTGTGCTTCCCCAGGAAAATGCAAGACCTTTTATATTTTGCTTTGAGAAGAGATTTCTACTCTCACATCAGATCTCAGGAACTCTGAGATCCAAATCCCAATGGGAAAATACATGTGAGCAATTACACAGTACTACTGAGAAGCTGATTAAATGTGAAACAAAATGATGCAATTTGTTTTTCTTCATCTTGAGACTGTCTCTAAGAAAAATAAAGTTTGACTTTCAACATAGGAAATGATTAGATATAAAATTGGATCATGATATTTGCTATCTATTGATTTAAGCATCTCACTTACTGAACAAGTAACAGAATATTCTACATGATAGGATGGAGAAATAAGTGGAAAGAAGCAAACATGTATCAATCTTGCTGATGAAAATGAGATCTTAAAAGTCAACGTGAACATGGAAAACCAATTATAACAAAGTTAATGACTCTAATATGTGTTATATGTGCATCAGGTTGAAATGGAATTCCAAAGCCCGAAGAGATCTCAGAGTCTTCACTCAATAAATACATTTACTCTATGAACATGTCGTGCCAGGCAGTGTTCTGGGTACAAAACAGAGAAAGCAAGGATAATTTCACCTAAACATTAAGAATCTTGTCAAGTACCAAACAATGAATGAGAGATGGCAGAAGAAGCCACATAAGCAATTACGTGGAGATTGGAAAGTTCATCACATGATTGGAAACATGAAAATGAGATTTAACTAGCTCATAAAAAGGATAAGATAAGGCTTGATGAGACGGGAACATGAAAAACATATTTAGCTTATCACGATGACCTCAATTCCATCTGTGCTGTCGCAAATGGCAGTATTTCATCTTTTCTCATGGCTGAGTAGTATATGGTGACGGAAGGAGATTTTACTTTGGGTAGTGAACACACAATGCAATACACAGATGATGTATTCTAGAACAGTTACATTTCAAACCTATACAACCTTATTAACCAGTGTCACACCAAAAAATTTAATTTAAAAAAAACATGCATAGCTCTCCAGCATGTAAACACCCCTTTCTAATTTACTTTTCTTTCACATCCACCTGAACAAGCCCCTCTTCAAAAGCCTCTGATGAAACCCTGACTTCAGCTAAGAAAAGACCTTCTCAAGAAGTAACTTGGATCCCAACACTTTCTTGAGAGCTTCTTTCACATCCTTGTTCCTCAGGCTGTAGATCAGGGGGTTCAGCACGGGAATCACTATGGTATACAACACAGTGGTCACCTTGTCGGTGTCCACGCTGCTGCCAGAACTACGCCGACAATAAATGAAAAGGATTGTTCCCTGGAGGACAACAATGGCTGTGAGGTGGGAGGCACAGGTGGAAAAGGCTTTGCGTCTTCCCTCTGCAGAGCGCATCCTCAGGATGGTGATGAGAATCAACAAGTAGGAGGTGAAGATGATGACGATAGTGATGACCTCATTGAGAGTGGCCACCATGTATAGGACCAGTTCGTTCATGGTGACATCAGAGCAGGCAAGAGATAAGAGAGGGGGCAGATCGCAAAAGAAGTGGTTAATCACATTTGACCTATAGGACGGGATTTCAAGAGCTAAACACAAGTGAATCAGAGAGCACACAGTCCCCCAGAGGTAGCAGCCAGACACCAGCTCCACACAGAGATTCCCAGACATGGTGACCATGTACAGCAGAG
>PVJL010019520.1:0-13707 GCA_004026885.1 Lyroderma lyra | reverse complement strand
CATCTGGTCCAGGGCTTTTGCTTTTAGGGAGATTATGGATAGTCATTTCAATCTCATTGCTATTGATTGGTCTATTTAGATTATCCAGTTCTTCTTGGTTCAGTCTTGGTAGGCTATAAGTTTCTAGAAACTTGTCCATTTCTTCTAGATTGTTAAATTTTGTGGCATAAAGTCCTTCATAATATTTTCTTATAATCCTCTGTATTTCTCTGGTATCATGGTAATTTCTCCCCTTTCATTTCTAATTTTGGATATTTGTGTCCTTTCCTTTCGTCCTTTGATTAGTCTCACCAGGGGTTTGTCAAATTTGTTGATTTTCTCAAAGAACCAGCTCTTCATAATGTTAATTTTTTTGATTGTCTTTCTGTTCTCTAATTGGTTTAGCTCTGCTTTAATTTTTATTATTTCTTTCCTTCTGCTGACTTTGGGTTTTGTCTGCTCTTCTTTTTCGAGTTCTTTAAGATGGGATGCTAAGATGTTTGCTTGTGATTTTTCTTGTTTCTTAAGATAGGTCTGTAATGATATAAATTTCCCTCTTATTACCGCTTTCGGTTTGTCCCAATAATTCTGATATGTTGTATATTCATTGTCATTAGTTTCTATATACTTTTTAATCTCATCTTTTATTTGATGTTTTATCCAGTCCTTTTAAAATAAGCTGTTGTTTTTTCTGTCTGGCTTATTTCACTTAGCATGATGATCTCCAGGTCCATCCATTTGGTCGCAAATGGCAATATTTCATCTTTTCTTACAGCTGAGTAATATTCCATTGTGTATATGTACCACAACTTCTTTATCCAGTCATCTGTCGCAGGGCACTTTGGTTGTTTCCATGTTTTGGCCACTGTGAACAACGCTGCGATGAACATTGGGGTACATAAGTCTTTGCAGACAAGGTTTTCAAGTTCTTTGTGTAGATCCCCAGAAGGGGGATTTCTGGGTCAAATGGTAGCTCCATTCCCAATTATCTGAGGAAACTCCACACTGCCTTCCACAGTGGTTGTACCAGTTTGCCCTCACACCAGCAGTGCACCAGAGTTCCTTTTTCTCCACAACCTCTCCAGCACTTGTTATTCCTTGTCTTGTTGGTAGTAGCCGTTCTCACAGGTGTGAGGTGGTATCTCATTGTGGTTTTGATTTGCATTTCCCTGATAGCTAATGAGGATGAGCATTTTTTCATATGTCTGCTGGCCATTTGTATTTCTTCGTGGGAGAAGTGTCTGTTTAGTTCTTCTGCCCACTTTTCAATTGGGTTGTTTGTTTTTTGTTGTTAAGTCTTAGCAGTTTTTTATATGTTTTAGATATTAGACCCTGATCTGATGCATTATTTGCAAATATTTTCTGTGATTCAGTTGGCTGTCTCTTCACCTTGTCGATGGTTTCTTTTGCTGTGCAGAAGCTTTTGAGTTGGATATAGTCCCATTCATTTATTTTTGCTTTTACTTCCCTTGCCTTTGAGGACAGGTTCATGAAGTCTTCCTTGAGTCCTAGGTCTATAAGTTTAGTACCAATGTCTTCTTCTATACAGTTTATGGTTGCAGGTCATATATGAAGGTCTTTAATCCATTTTGAGTTAATTTTTGTATATGGAGAGAGTTCACAGCTCAGGTTCATTCCTTTGCATATGTTTTTCCAGTTTTCCCAGCACCACCTACCAAAGAGGATGTCTTTTCCCCATTGTATGTTTTGCTCTTTGGGTTTATTTCTGGGTTTTCAGTTCTATTCCATTGGTCTATATTTCTGTTCTTCTGCCGGTACCAAGCTGTTTTGACTATTGATGCTTTGTAATATAAATAGAAGTCAGGAAGTGTAATGCCACCAGCCTTATTCTTTTTATGTAGTATTGCTTTGGCAATTCGAGGTCTTTTATGATTCCATATAAATCTAATAATTCTTTTATCTATTTCACGAAAGTATGATTGTGGGATTTTTGATGGGTATTGCATTAAATTTGTAGATTGCTTTGGGCAGAATGGCCATTTTAAGAATGTTAAGTCTTCCTATCCATGAACAGGGGATATTTTTCCACCTCTTAAAGTCTGTTCCAATTTCTTTCAAAAGTGTCTTATAGTTTTCTGTGTATAAGTCTGTCACGTTCTTTGTTAACTTAATTCCCAGATATTTCATTCTTTTTGTTGTGATAGCAAAAGGAATTGACTCCCTCATTTCTTTTGCTGTGGATTCGTTGTTTGTATAAAGGAATGCTTTTGATTTTTGTACATTGATTTTGTATCCTGCAACTTTACTATATTCATTAATTGTTTGTAATAGTTTCCTGGTGGAATTTTTGGAATTTTTTATATAAAGGATCATGTCATCCACAAATAGTGACAATTTGACCTCTTCTTTCTCAGTTTGGATTCCTTCGATTACTTTCTCTTGCCTGATTGCTGTGGCTAGAACTTTCAGTACTATATTAAATAACAGTGGTGAGAGGGGGGCATCCCTGTCTTGTTCCTGATTTTAGGGGACTAGGTTTCAGCTTTTCCCCATTCAGTGTGATGTTAGCTGAGGGTCTCTCATATATGGTCTTTATTATGTTGAGATACTTTCCTTCTATACCTATTTTATTTAGTGTTTTGATCATAAATGGATGTTGTACCTTGTTGAAAGCTTTTTCTGCATCAAATGAAATGACCATATGGTCTTTATCTTTGATTTTGTATATGTGGTGTATCACGTTGATTGATTTTCATATGTTGAATCATCCTTGTGCTCCCAGGATGAATCCCACTTGATCATGATGTATGATCTTTTTGATGTATTGTTGTATTCTATTTGCTAGTATTTTGTTCTGGATTTTCGCATCTGTGTTCATCAGAGATATTGGTCTATAGTTTTCTTTTTTTGTGTTGCCTTTGCCAGGCTTTGGTATTAGAGTAATGTTGGCCTCATAGAATGAGTTAGGAAGTATTGCTTTCTCTTCAATTTTTTGTAAGAGTCTGAGGAGGAGAGGCGTTAATTATTCTTTGAATGCTTTGTAGAACTCATTGGTGAAACCATCTGGTCCAGAGCTTTTGCTTTTAGGGAGATTATGTATAGTCATTTCAATCTCATTGCTATTGATTGGTTTATTTACATTATCCAGTTCTTCTTGGTTCAGTCTTGGTAGGCTATAAGTTTCTAGAAACTTGTCCATTTCTTCTAGATTGTTAAATTTTGTGTCATAAAGTCCTTCATAATATTTTCTTATAATCCTTTGTATTTCTGTGGTATCAGTGGTAATTTCTCCCCTTTCATTTCTAATTTTGGATATTTGTGTCCTTTCCTTTCGTCCTTTGATTAGTCTCGCCAGGGGTTTGTCAATTTTGTTGATTTTCTCGAAGAACCAGCTCTTCCTAATATTAATTTTTTCTATTGTCTTTCTGTTCTCTAATTGGTTTAGCTCTGCTTTAATTTTTATTATTTCTTTCCTTCTGCTGACTTTGGGTTTTGTCTGCTCTTCTTTTTTGAGTTCTTTAAGATGGGATGCTAAAATGTTTGCCTGTGATTTTTCTTGTTTCTTTTTTTTTTTAATTCATTTTTATTGTTAGACTTATTGGGGTGACATCTTTTCTTGTTTCTTAAGATAGGCCTGTAATGATATAAATTTCCCTCTTATTCCCACTTTTGCTGTGTCCCAATAATTCTGATACATTGTATTTTCATTGTCATTAGTTTCTATATATTTTTTAATCTCATATTTTATTTGTTCTTTTATCCTGTCCTTTTTTAATAAGCTGTTGTTTAATCTCCATGTATATGTGGTTTTTTTCTGCTTTCCTTTTACCATTGATCTCCAATTTCAAAGCTTTGTGGTCTGTGAATACACTTGGTATGACTTCGATCTTCTTGAATTTGCTGGGGCTACTTTTGTGTCCCAGCATATGGTCCATTCTTGAGAATGTTCCATGCGCACTAGAAAAGAAGGTGTAGTCTCATTTTGCTGGATGAAGTGTCCTGTAAATGTCAATGATGTCCAGTTCCTGTAATGTGTCATTTAGAGCTGTTATTTCCTTATTTATTTTCTGTTGGATGATCTGTCCATGGCTGTTAGCGGGGTGTTTAAGTCCCCCATTATGATTGTGTATTCATCAGCTTCTCCTTTCGAGTCTGTTAGTAGTTTCTTTGTGTATTTTGGTGCATCTTGGTTGGGAGCATATATGTTGATTAGTGTCAAGTCTTCTTTTTGTTGCATTGTACCTTTTATCATTATGTAATGACCACCTTTGTCTTTTACTATGTTTTTTAACTTGAAGTTTATTTCATCAGATATCAGTATGGCCACTCCTGCTTTTCTCTGGTTACCATTTTCTTGGAGTATTGTATCCCATCCTTTCACTCTGAGTCTGTGTCTGTCCTTACAGCTGAGGTGTGTTTCTTGGAGACAGCATATGGATGCATTCTGTTTTTTAATCCAGTCTGCTACTCTGTGTCTTTTTATTGGTGAGTTCAGTTCCTTAACGTTTAAATTGATGATCGATATGTGAGGATTTCCTTTGGCCATTACTTATTTCTTTCTTTGTTTTTGTTTGTTTGTTTGTTTGTTTTTGTTTCTTTCTTGTTGCCCCAACTTTTTTCCTTTTTTCTGATGTTTTGTTTCATGCCGAAGAGCCTCCTTCAGTATTTCTTGGAGTGCTCGCCTCGTGCTGGCAAATTTCCTCAGCTTTTGTTTGTCTGAGAAGGTCTTTATTCCACCTTCATATCTGAAAGATAATTTTGCTGGATAATTTATTCTTGGCTGGAAGTTTCTCTCTTTTAAATTTTTGAATATTGGATTCCACTCTCTCCTGGCTTGTAGAGTTTCTGCTGAGAAATCTGATGCCAGCCTGATGGGTTTTCCTCTAAATGTTATAGTTCTTTTTTCCCTGGCTGCCTTGAGAATTGTCTCTTTGTCTTTAGTTTTGGACATCTTTATTACCATGTGTCTTGGAGAAGACCTGTTGGGGTCCAGGTATCTGGGGGACCTGTTTTCTTCTTGAACATGGGGTTCCAGATCGTACCATAGGTTTGGAAAGTTCTCATCTATGATTTGTTTGAGTATGCTCTCTGTAGATTGCTCTGCCTCCTCTTCTATTCCTATTACCCTGATGTTGTTCTGTCTCATAAAGTCGGATAGTTGTTGCAGAGTTCCTTAATTCATTTTTGTTCTATATTCCCTCTCTTCCTCTTTCTGAGCTGTTTCTATATTGTGATCTTCAATATCACTAATTCTTTCCTCCATTTGGTTGGTCCTGTTTCCTATGGCAGTTATTTCATTTCTTACTTCTTTTATCGTATTATTTATTTCTCGTGTTTCTGTCTCAATCTTTCTTATGTTTTGAATTTCTTTGTTAAATTGCTCTTTTTGTTCACAGAATTCCTTTTTTATGTCGTTAATATCCTTTTTTATATTATTTATCTCAGCTATGGTGTTCTGCCAATAGGTTTTTATTTCTCTCACAGCCTTTAGAATGGCTGCTTTAAATTATCTTTTCCTTAAATCACACCCTTCCAATTCTGACAAGGTGTCTTCTTGGTAAATTTCATGTTCTTTCTGAGGAGTTCTAGTTTTTAAGGAGTTCATCCTGTCCACTGGGTTCTTCCTCTTTGACATGAGGGCTTTATGTTTAGTGCCCAGATTATTGCTTTTGTGGTGTCTTGCTAGGTGGCAGTGGGGATCAAGTTTTGGGGTCTTGCTAGATGGCAGTGGGGATCAAGTTTTGGGGGAGAGGGGGCTGTTTGTTTCTTGTTTCTGATCTCTTACTGCGTTTGGAGCCATATATCCTCGGAAGAGGCCAACAAAAGGCACTCCGAGGGCGGCTCTGCCTTCTGCCCTTTGCTGGGGAAGCTGTTCTGAGGCTTGTTTCTGCTGGCTCAGTTGAATGCTTTGGAATCAGTCCTTCCCAGCCCTGATTCAGCATCTGGCTGTCTATGGGCTCACACTGCCTTCAGAACCCTGGGGTGCACGAGGAAGTGCACGCTCCATAAGTCCAAAGCTGTGGGCCTAGCCTGAGACAGCAGGTTCCCCTTTGCAGCGGGCTGGGAACAGGAACTGCAGCCCTGTGTAGGTCTCCAGGGTGCTTAGAGCTGGGGTGTCATCCTTGTAGTTCAGAGTCCTCACTTAGCCTTTCTACCACTCAAAATTTCCAGAGGCTGGCTCCCAAACTCCATTCCCAGCACGCAGCTCCAAAGTCCAGCTCCCGCATGGCCTCTCCCCTCCCCCGAACTGTGCCACTCCGAATAATCAGCAGCAATTGTGTTCTGTTGCAGTCCCTAATAGTTAACAGCGATTGTGTTCTGTCTCTGCTCCCTTCCCTCTTCCCAACTCGCCCCTTCTAGCCAACCTTCAGGTGTTTACTTGCGATTTGTGGATTTCTCAGCAGCCGTTTTGTCACTCAGGGTCCTTTTTCTTGGCTCCTGGATGGCTGTTCAATTGGGTTTTCTGGGAGAGGCTTTAAGGACCTTCTCTCCAGTCGCCATCTTGCCTCTGGAACTCTTTTTCTGAAATGGCCATCAGTACTATTGTTGTATTACCTTTGATGTCCTGAGTGTCATCAAAATGTCTTCCTTTCAATATTTCCTTTATCTTCAGGTACAGAAAAAAGTAATTGGAGGCCAGCTCAGTGAATAAGAAGAGTGTTTCAATATAGTTATTTGTTTACTGGCTAAAAACTCTCTCAAAGACAGTGCCATGTTAGCTGGTACATTGTTGTGATCTAAGAGCCATGAGTTGTTGGTGAAAAATTCAGGTCGTTTTAGTCTATCTTTTTATGCAACCTTTTCAGCACTTCCAAATAGTCAACTTGGTTGGCTGTTTGTCCAGTTGGTACAAATTCATAATGAAAAATCCCCCTGATACCAAAAAAGGTTAGTGACATCATTTTGACTCTTGATTTGTACTGACAGAACTTTCTGGTTGTGGATAATTGTCTGACTTCCATTGTGCACTTTGACGCTTTGTTTCAGGGTCATATTGGTCCACCCATGTTTCATTACCAGTGATAACATGGTCTAAAACATCGTGTTGCTTCTCCAGAAGGTCTTGGAAAATGTGAACTCTTCTTTGCTTTTGTTCATCAGTGAACTCTTCTGGAATCCTTTTTGTACACACTTTCTCATGCTAAGATTTTTAGTTAAGATTTTTCTCTTTCTCTATCAGTGTTTACTTGGTCTGCTATGCTTTTTAAAGTCAGTAGATGATTTTGATGCGCAATTCAACAAACTTTTACAATGTTTTTATTAGTTCTGCTTGTTACTGGCTGCACTGACCTCTTTTCATCAGTAATGCTTTCTCTCCGCTCAGAAAAATGTTTACTCCATTTGTACACGGCCGTTTTCTTCATGGCATTATCCTCATAAACTTGGACTAATGTGTCCCTGATTTCACTTGCACTCTTGCCAAGTTTAACAAGAAATTTAATGTTTTTTCATTGCTCTAATTCAAACTCCAACATTCCTGTAATGGCACACAAAAACACACAATAATAATAATGAATGCCACTCAGCAAGACATCACCACACATTGACATGAACACAGCTGTGAGACACAGATATACCAAGGTTATGAAACCTCAACAAGTTGTTTGTACAGTTCTGCAAATGTAAGCACATGGTGACAAGTTTTTGAACTTAATTGTCAGACCTGGTATTCTTTACTCTATAGCCAGATTGAGTCTTTCCAAAACATAACTCTCAGCATGTCATGTTTCTACCCCTATCCACCCTTACCCCTATCACTCATGACACATTTTCCCAAAGTATAGAGCAAATATAAATTATTTTAAGCAGTATATGGACCAACATCTTTTTATTGTAATGATTTTATATTTATTTTCATGTGTAATGAGAAAAAATCCAATAATTTTACAGAAATTATGGCTTAAAACTGTTTTTTAATTTTTATTTTTAAAGGTGAAATGAAGAGGCAGCTTATTCAAAGAAAAATAAGGTGAAACAAACAAGAAGTTTATTAAAAGGGAAAGTACACCCCCAAAAGGTAAGAGTGGGCTTGAGCAGGTAAGTGGCTCAAGAACCTTAAAACAGTTTTAAAAATGAATGGCATAAACTGATTTTTGAAAATATTAAGCAAATAAGAATGCAGTTGAAATGTGGGTATGAAAGAAATCATGAAAGTGGTATTGAAGTTTGAAAAGTAATGATCTATAGACTAAAATCCAAACTCCTTTCTATGGCCTCCAAGGCCCTCTTTTGATCTGGCTCCTGTTTACCCCTCATCACATCTCCCACTACTCATCACCAAGTCAGGTAAACTGAGCTCCGAGTGGCACAGTCCACAACAGCCTGTATCATGTTTACCTGCTATATGACAGAATGCCTGGCATATAGTAGATGTATTAGGATTCTTCAGAGTTTGAACCAATAGCAGATAGATAAGTGATAGATAAATAGGTAGATACGTTAGTAGGTAAGTAGATAGATAGATTCAAAATCTGCAGAGCTGATGCCTCAGTTTGAAGGCCATCAGGCAGGAGAATTCTCTCTTGCTTAGGAGAGAGTCAGTCTCTTGTTCTATTCAGGCTCTCAAGTACTTGGATGCGTACCCATTAGGGAGGCCAATGTGCTTCACTTAGTCTACTGATTTAAATGTTAATCTCATCCAAAAATACCCTCAGACTCATCCAAAATAATGTTTGGCCAAGTATCTGGGCACCATGGCCCAGTCAAGTTGACATGTGAACTTATCCATCATAGGAGGATTGACTAAATCTTCTTACTCCTTCCTCCAGTACCCCTATTTTCTGTAGCTCTTCTGATCCTTCAACACTCAGCTCTGAGGTCTGGTACTTTCTCCCAAAAGCCCTCACTGACCTAGCACCCCTGCCACCATACTCAGTGGGAAGCCTGCAGATACCTCAAACAGTCCTCATCACCCCTCTTCACATTAGTTCAGGTTTTATCACCTCTTACTTGGATTACTGGAAGGGTAGTTAACTTGCCCTTAGCCCCCTTCCAGCCAGTCTTCACATGGCAGTCACTGTGCTTTATCTAACTCCCAACTTAAAATCTTCCCACAGCTGGACATGACATTAGATTTTATCATTGTTAATTATTAATTTTCTTAGGTATAATAACAATATTGTGGTTATATGGGAAAAATGTCCTTATTCTTAGGAGATGCAAGTAGAAGTATTTAGAGCTAATGTGTCATCACACCTGCATCTGACTTTCAAATGGTTCAGCAAAAGATGACACAGAAAGAAATATAGGGTGAGAAAGATAAAGCAAATGTGGCAAAATGTTAAGATTGTATTTAGATGGCAGGTGTAAGGGTGGGCACTGTGTTGTTATTTCAACTTCTACATATTTTGAAAATTGTCATTAACAAAAAGTTATTTTAGAAACCCTTCCACAACTTTCCCATCACTGAGTGGATAAAGTCTTAAATTCTTCAGGCTGAAACCAATTCCTAAAGCTTTCTTACCTGCCTAGATTCATCCCACATCACTCCTCCACCTGACAGGCACATTGACATACCACCTACAGTTATTTTAATAACAATAACAATAATAATCACTTACAATTATTACTGCCTTACTAAATAGTTATCATGTGATAACTATTCTAAACAATGCACATGAATTAACTAATTTTAATCCTCACAATAACTCTACAAAAGGGTACTATTATGATCTCCTTTTACCAATAAAGAAAAGTAGGCAAAAGAAGGTAGAAAATTTGTCAAGGTCACCCAGCTGTGAGTGCAGAAGCCAGGATTTCTACCCAGGAAGTCTGGCTCCAGAGGTCATTTTGGATGCTGCCTGAAACACTAGCCCCATCCTCCAAATGGACTTCTACTCATCATATATATAGTTGACATTTGTAGTTCTTCATAACAGCTCTGCCTGAGTCAATTTCTTTTTAAGGTATGATTTCTTACCATGAGTATGGCCTGCTGAGACTGTCACTAGTGGCTCTCTCTCTCTTGGCCACAGGAAAGCACTAGACCCAAGCTAGGCCAATTGAGTATTCCCACCTCTGGAAATGGGTTCTTGAACAGGGTTACAAAGAGCCTGAAAATGAGTTTATGTACCGGAGCATCAGTGTGCCTGGATCAGCTTCTTCTTGCTCTGAACTGTCCTTGTAGGTCCTGCTGCCTGGGCTTCCAGTGCTCTGAGAGTTTGGCTCTCTATCTCTCCCACCGGACCAAACTTTCATGAAGGCAAAGACTGTGTCAGATTCCTCTATCTCTGTTCCTTCAATGCCTAGCATAGAACTGGGCACATAGTTGACTCCTTCATAAATGTTTACAGATCCAATAACCTTAAAATCTGACCAACCTCCAAACTTGAGGAAACAATAGCTCAGCTTTCTCCCTGCATTCTGGCCTTAGGGGATCCAAATGTGTCTGAGATTGAACTGCTCCTGCCCACTATCAAGTGATGACCTCTGCTCTCTGCAGGGTTCTCCATGCCCTGGGTACACCTGGGTATTGTTTCTAGCAGAAAACACCCTCCTTCTACCACTCATCTACTCCAAGCCTTTTCCAGTTTCCTCAGTCTCCCTCCAACTCACCTGAAGGAACTTCCTGCAGGCAACAGACACCTCCTACTTCACTCATTCTGGAGAGGCCATCAGATAAGAATATCTCCAAGTTTCCCTCACAATGAAATTCACTCTCACTTGAGAGTTGACTGATGAAGAATGCTGCTAGACATTTTTATAACAACCTTCTGACAAAAAGCATTATTACCCCCATGATGCAGATGTGGAAACTGTGGCTGAAAATTGAGCCACATGTGTATGAATACACAACTAGAGAGTGGCTGAGGTGGAATGTGGACTCTGGCTCTAACTCCAGTGCTTCAACCTCCCTGAGTTCTTGAAGTAAAGGAAGACCTTTCTTTTCCAAAGCTCTGTTAGGCGCTCAGAGCTGCTTTCCTGGATTAATTCAACAATCTTCTGAGATGTTTCCTTTTCAATCCTTCCTTACATTCAGCCAGAATAAAAAGCACATCTTTGAGTCCCTTGCTTGATATCATTTAATGGCATCTGCAGAAAAAACTCTAGGATCATCAGTATATATATGCCTATGTATGGTCCTACCCTATAGGTGGGAAGAGAAATGGTGTTCAAGCCTTTTCTCAATCAACCACCAATCTCTATCCCATCTGTAATAAAATCCCCCATGCACTCAACCTTTTTCTGGGCTCTGTCTCCTCTCTCACTTTGTTACTCCCATAGTGCCTGGCACACAGTGGTCACTCAATAGAGGGGTTCAAATTCAATCCTCCCTCTCTCCAACAACTTTCATGCTACTTTCCTGTACCCTGAAGATCGAGTGGAAGAGTGAAAACACATGGGCCCCACTCAAAGCATGGCAAGACTGATGTGAGAGTTAAACAAGAGAGCAAACATGTTTGGTTCATGGCAGCAGCTCACTAAATATGAGGTCCCTGTCTCTGGCCCTTCTTTACCTCTGGAAACATAGCAAAAGGGAAAACAATGTGTTATATGATGCCATTTTAAAACTCCTCTCCAAAATAAAAGTGGCCTATTAAAGGAAGCCTCTGCTACAGACTCGGGGAGAGGTTTGAGGAATTTATTGATTCAGTTAGGTCTGTATACATAAAGGAAAAAATAAATATTTTTGATCAGGTGAACTTTATTTAGCTTTTTTCTGAATCAGAATTGAGTTCTGGGGGAGAAGACAAGATGGCGACTGGAGAGTAGGTTCCTAAAGCCTCTCCCAGAAAACACAATTGAACGGCTGTCCAGGAGCCAAGAAAGAGGACCCTGAGTGACAAACCGGCTGTTGAGAAATCCACAAATCGCAAGTAAACACCTGAAGGCTGGCGAGAAGGGGGCGAGTCGGGGAGAGGGAAGGGAGCAGAGACGGACAACGCGGGACGCGATCCCTGCTGACTCTTCGGAGCTGCGCAGTTTGGGGGAGGGGAGAGAGACTGGGGAGCTGGGGACAGAAGGAGTTTGAGAGCCAGCCTCTGAACTTTTGAGTGGTAGAAGGGCTGAGCGAGGACTCTGAACTGCAAAAATAACACCCCAGCTCTAAGCCCCTTGGAGATCTACACAGGGCTGCAGTTCCTGTTCCCAGCCTGCTGCAAAGGCAACCCTGCTGTCTCACGCCAGGCCCACAGCTTTGGACTTATGGAGCGGGCACTTTCTCGTGCACCCCAGAGTTCTGAAAGCAGTGTGAGCCTTTAGACAGCCAGGTACTGAATCAGGGCTGGGAAGAAAGACTGATTTGATTTGCTAACATTCACCCCAGCTAGCAAAAACAGCTTCTCCAGCAAAAGCCTTTTGTTGGCTTCTCCCCAGGATATATGCGCATAGCCTCCAAACACAGTAGGAGATAAGAAACAAGAAACAAACAGTCCCCTCTCCCCAAAACTTGGCCCCCATTGCCACCTAGTGTCTGCCCTACAGCAAGACACCACAAAAGCAATCATCTGGGCACTGAACATAAAGCCCTCATGTCAAAGAGGAAGAACCCAGCGGACAGGATGAATTCCTTAAAAACTAAAACTCCTCAGAAAGAACATGAAATTCACCTAGAAGATAGCCTGTTACAACTGGAAGGAACTCACTTAAGTGACGGAGAATTTAAAGCAGCCATTCTAAAGGCTGTGAGAGAAATGAAAACCTATTGGCAGAACACCATAGCTGAGATAAATAATATGAAAAAAGATATAAACGACATAAAAAAGGAACTCTGTGAACAAAAAGAACAATTTAACAAAGAAATTAAAAACATAAGAAAGATTGAGACAGAAATACGAGAAATAAATAATATCATAAAAGAAGTGAGAAATGAAATAACTGCCATAGGAAACAGGACCAACCAGATGGAGGAAAGAATTAGTGATATTGAAGACCAGAACATGGAAACAGCTCAGAAAGAGGAAGAGAGGGAATATAGAATCAAAAGGATTGAAAGAACTCTGCAAGAAATATCCAACTCCATGAGACAGAACAACATCAGGATAATAGGAATAGAAGAAGGGGCAGAACAATCTACAGAGAGCATACTCAATCAAATCATAGATGAGAACTTTCCAAACCTATGGAAAGATCTGGAACCCCAAGTTCAAGAAGAAAACAGGTCCCCCAGGTACCTGGACCCCAACAGATCTTCTCCAAGACACATGGTACTAAAGATGTCCAAAACTAAAGACAAAGAGACAATTCTCAAGGCTGCGAGGGAAAAAAGAACTATAAACTTTAGAGGAAAACCCATCAGGCTGGTATCAGATTTCTCAGCAGAAACTCTACAAGCCATGAGAGAGTGGAGCCCAATATTCAAAAATTTAAAAGAGAAAAACTTCCAGCCAAGAATAAATTATCCAGCAAAATTATCTTTCAGATATGAAGGTGGAATAAAGACTTTCTCAGACAAACAAAAGCTGAGGGAATTTGCCAGCACGAGGCCAGCACTCCAACAAATACTGAAGGAGGCTCTTCAACCTGAAACAAAACATCAGGAAAAATGAAACAAAGTTGGGGCAACAAGAAAGAAACACAAATAAATAAAGAAACAAACAAACAAAATCAAAGAAAAAAATAAGTAATGACCACAGGAAATCCTCACATATCGATCATCACTCTAAATGTCAATGGACTGAACTCACCAATAAAAAGACACAGAGTAGCAGACTGGATTAAAAAACAGAATGCATCCATATGCTGTCTCCAAGAAACGCACCTCAGCCGTAAGGACAAACACAGACTCAGAGTGAAAGGATGGGATACAATACTCCAAGCAAATGGTAA
>PVJL010019519.1:0-13715 GCA_004026885.1 Lyroderma lyra | reverse complement strand
TAGCTCCATTCCCAGTTTTCTGAGGAACCTCCACACTGCCTTCCACAGTGGTTGTACCAGTTTGCACTCCCACCAGCAGTGTACCAGAGTTCCTTTTTCTCCACATCCTCTCCAGCACTTGTTATTCCTTGTCTTGTTGATAACAGCCATTCTCACAGGTGTGAGGTGGTATCTCATTGTGGTTTTGATTTGCATTTCCTTGATAGCTAATGAGGATGAGCATTTTCTCATATGTCTGCTGGCCATTTGTATTTCTTCGTGGGAGAAGTGTCTGTTTAGTTCTTCTGCCCACTTTTCAATTGGGTTGTTTTTTTTTATTGTTAAGTCTTATTAGTTCTTTATATATTTTAGATATTAGACCCTTATCTGATGCACATTCTTAAGCTCAAATAAAGATTTTCTCTTAAATTTGTTACCTAGGAATGTTAGTTTAGAATGGAACTTTCTATCCTGAGCTCTGTGAAACTACCAAAATGCTGTAAAATTTGTGTGGATGTTCTCTCTCTCTCTCTCTCTCTCTCTCTCTGTATATATATCTGTGTATATATATATATATATATATATATATATATATATATATATGTCTTTTATTAGTTTTTCAACAAACCTGTTGCCTCGCAATTTTTAAACCAATATCCTAGGATCTTGAATTTTATGACACCTCTCTATTATGACTTCATAGTATCCTTTGGATAATCGAAATATGTAATTTCCTTCCAAAGAGCAGTCCATTCAAAGGCACATAAAAATCAACAGTCTTAGAAAATGAGCAATGAAATCACGCTGGGCACCCGCTCTTGTAGGTGCTATTGTCTTGGTCAGTTGTGCTGGTCAAGCAAAACACCATTGATGGGGTGGGTGAAGCAACAGTTCTGAAGTCTGGAAGTCCAGGACTGCAGGGTAGCACGATTGGGTTCTTGGCGATGTCCCTCTTCCTGGTTTGTACCCTGACATGGAAGACAGAAAGAGCCAGCCGTTTTACTCTTCTTACTAGGGCACTAATGCCGTTATGGGGGTTCTACCCTCATGCTCTAACGTCCAAAACCACCACATTCAGGCTTTAGTATGCAAATTCTAGGGAACACAAACATTCAGTCCCTAGCAGATATTAGGCCACATTATATTTCAATAGAATTATAGTGCAGTGTTTCTCAAGTCTGGTATAGGACAATCAGAAATACCTGGGCATGACCCCAAACGTTGAGTAGGGACTTGGAGGTCAATGCTTAGGAATCCGTATTTAGACAAATTTCTTTAGTGATTCTAATCCACATGAAGTTTGGGAACCACTCATAGGGAGTATATTGGAAACCTGTAGTCTGTTTTCTTCATTTAGTGACAAATGAAATCAGAGGCACGAAGAATATGGAACTTTTTCAGCACACAGCAAGGAATGCTTACCAGCTAGTCATGTGATCAACTCAATGTAATTAATGTCATGCTGGATTTAGCTATGGTCCTTTTTTTTTTTTTAATGCAAAGCGGTGTGCACACAGAGTGAAGAAAAAACTGACATCCTTGATCGAAACTGTTTACTCCTTTTGAGGGAACGTTGTGATGGCACTGTGTCTGTCTGGTGGGAAAAGGTTTTCAGCTCTTGTCTGTTGTTGATCTTGAGCTTTTGTTGCACTGGGGAATGAAATACTCAGTGTGTTATATCCACAGAAGCAGAGAGTGCTTTCTTTCCCCCAGCGCCTTCTTCCCAAGATGTCATATCTTGAGGAAAAACAAAACAGAAAAGGAACAAATTTATTCTCAGGGAGCTTGGAGGAGCATGAATTATTTATTCTTAGAAATCCTCTACTATCTTTGCATGAAAGAGAGGCCTATTATTAAAAGTGAATGTTTCTTTTTCCGCATGCCAATAACTGGGAGATCAGAATGGACTGCCTGTTAGATAGCTTCCTCCTTGGGGACTGAGCTCCCCAAGGCACTCCAGTGCAGCAGCTAAGTTATTTTTAAGACAATAAAATCATTAGCACTGATGTATTAACACCCGAAATTGATTTGACAGGGGTCTGCCACTGAGGCAGTTTAAAACGAAGAACAGGCCACTAAAATGATCCCAATTACCTTTTAATTACGAATCAACATATTTGCATAATTTGAAGCACAGAGGATTTCTGGGCCACCTATGCATGTGTGAGCTTCAATTGCCTGGGTTTACGAGGCTCCCTATTTTTCTTGCAGCTGGGTAGAGCAGTAAATTCTCAGCTACCTTCCTCCTGGAGCTCAGGAAGTCAATTCTTCTTGCCTGGGGAAAAATTTAAATTTTCCCTTGGTGCCAGTAATCTCATTTTCTTTCCAAGCAGTTGTGCAAATGAGAACAATCGTTTTGTATTTTCCCGTTCATACTGGGCTGCTCTAGAGCTGAAAGGCGGCGGTGCTTCCATGATAAACTAAATTTTGGTTTCGAAGAGACAGCTGGGCGTTTCGAAGGAGACTTACAAATTGGACTTGACGTTCTGCTGGGCAGTGTGGCTTTGGGAGTCACAGTCTCTAGTGGCCCACCCAGCAACCTGGTTCTCTTTGCTCTAGGGGAAGTGTTAAGCTGGAGAATGTTAGCATGTGATTCCGGGAAATAAGATACTAGCTGTTTGGAATCGTCTCTTTTTGTCTTTTTCAGAGTTGAGGGAAACCCCAATATCTGAATCATTGTTCCCTAGACCCCTATATGTCCAATGTATGCATACTGTTCAGTTTCACTAGTGCAAAGTCAGTGTTTGCTGATTTCCCTTTGTTAAAATAGGAAATCTTTTAAAGAAAAATGCCAAGGCCGGCGGAAAGCAAAATTCTAAAGGCAGGTAGTTGATCTGTGGTGTCACAGTACCCACCCCCATCTCAGACATGCCCACCCCCAAAAGTGCCTAGGGCCTTTGTACTCCTGATAGTGCTTTCCTACTCTGATTTCCAGGCCTCTTCCTTTCTCCCTTCCTGTGTTCTTCTTATTATCTAGGAGCTTGATATATTTCTATGAAGCAGAAGATTAGAAACAACCCAAATGCCCATCAGTAGCGAGGGCTGGCTAAATGAAGTGTGGCACATCCATTTAGTGAAATACAATGGAACTGTAATAAAGAATGGGGGAGCTCCATGGACTGATAAGAAGAGCTCTCCAAGATTCATTGTTAAGTGAAAAGTAGAAGGCCCAGCACAGTGTGTATATTGTATCTCTTATGCTATCTTTTGTGCAAAAAAAGTGGTGGAAGAATAAGGATCTGTATCTTTATTTACTTAAATATGCTTAAAACTCCATCTAGAATGAGACATTAAAAAAATACATCCTAATAACAGTGACCAATGCTGAGGTAGAAAATGGTTTTAGCTATTTCATTGCATAGCTTTGGGTTATTTATTTAATTTGTGTGTGTGTGTGTGTGCGTGTGTGTGTGTGTGTGTGTGTGTGTGTGTGTGTGTTTAAATTTAAATTGCGAAGAGCCTTAGTCTGTATCTCCAGGTGCTCATGTGAGCAGTCAGCACCCATGTCTGGAACATTGCCCCCACCCCAGCATCCCCCTTGGTGCCAGGAATCTCATCTGTCTCAGGTGCCCTGCCGTCACTACCAGCCCTCTGTCATAAACACTATCATGACTTCTTACTCCTGTTAGAAATTTGCCTTTAAAAAGAGGTAAATCATGACTCAAACAAATATAAAATGCATATGAGCCAAAGAGCTTGTTTAACTGATTAATGAATGAAGAAACTGGCAAAATGCAAACAAACAAACAAACCAAAAGCCCCCAAAACAAAACCCAAAACATTTCAAGGAGAATCCAAAGAACAGACCCTCACCCAGGCAATTAGGAATACTAAAATGAATTAGCTAATAGATGCAATTCCACAGGGCAACAATCAATAACAGCTTCACCTGACGAAATCCATTTGTGCATCTATATACAGGAATAATTTGCATTGCTATCCATTGTCCACAACTCACAGAGCTATAAAGTAGGTCAAAGACAATGGAAGTCACAGGCCCCTGTAAGAATCGGATAACTTGGAAGGCTGCGTTGAATAGCGCCCCATATTTCCTTGAAAAGACATCCAGTAATCTTTTTTGCCTGTTTCAAAGTCTTTCAGTTTTTTTATTCTGATATATTATGCATTAATTCTGTCTGTTTTTGAACATTGTGTAAATAGATGCATACATAAAAATTCTGACTTCTTTCCCTCAATGTTTTTTATTAGATTTATTGTATGTGGTTTTTAAAAAATTTATTTTAATTGTGTGAATATACTACAATTAACTTATTAATTCTATTGTTCATGGACATTCAGATTGTTTTCTGTTTTGAGTTGAGAAACTAACCCAGGAATTGGCAAAATTTTTCTATTAAGGAACAGGTAATACGTTTGGCTTTGCAGGCGTATCAGTTTTGGTTGCAACTACTCAACTCTGCTATTGTTGTAGGAAGGCAGCCAGAGTCAATACATAAGTGAATGCATGGGACCGTGTTCCAATAAATCTTTATTTACAAAAAAAAGTAGAGGGCCAGATTTGGCCAACAGAGTGTAGTTTGATGACCTCTGACCTAAATCTTTTACACACATACAACTTACTGTCTACTTTAATATAACTTTATTATTTCAGGACACATTTGACTAGATAGATTTAAGTTGCAGATAACTTTATTGTTTAAGAAACTTACCACATATCTCATTTAAACAAAAATCAGACTATTTGACTTTTCAATAAATAGCACCAAAGCATGGCTTATTTTCCAAGACACTTTGAAAACTTCACTTCAAAATACTCTCCTCTTTCCATCCATCCTAAATGATTGTACCTTGATACTTAAAAATTCTAATCAAGTTTCTCCCATTGAAGACTCAACTTAACAGAACCCAAAACATAAATACCACTCTCCTACTGAAGTGTCAGTAAGACTCTCACTATGGTCACCAATAAACTCAACTTTGTCTTATCGATAGATTATTTAAAGGTATTTGGGGGGAGCCAGCATTTGACAGAACTCTCATAAGAAGTACTGTGATGAACATTCTCATGGTGTCTTTTAGTCACACATGGGAGGATTTGCTGGGTTACGGGATGTGTGGATATTCAGTTTCCCAAAACAGCTGCTTTTGGACTTTTTGATTTTTGAATGCATCATCTACTATAAAAATTAAGATGCCCCCAAAGATATATAATAGAAAAAGCAGAGGCAATGTAGTAAACATATACCATTATCTAGAAGTCAATAAAGGAATAACTATTTTATGGACAAAAATATACTAGTTTTAAGAAAGATGTATGTTAAGCTGAAGCAAATGTAATTCTCCAAGGTCTAGCACAGCTGGGACCACATACACTGCAAGAGTTTTTGAGTCTTTTTGCTCTGATTCCACATTCATTAAGTGTACTTGCAATTATGAATTGGGTTTCCCGCGACACCTTATGGACCAGACACCTGTGTACTTCACTTCCCATCCTTTTGGACTCACTTCTGATTTCATCGTTAGCTGGAGGAACTGGTTGTGATGTGTATGAGCTATGACTTACATCGTGCTGATAGTATCCTGTCTCATGATCACATGTGACTTTTACTTTTGGCCCTAGAGCTTCTTCAGTGGCACAGCATGGGACACAGAAGTGAGCCCTGAAGTGGGAATGTTGGGGAGTTAGCATTCTCTGGGGGTAGTCCTCATGCAATGATGGATAAATGCTTTTCCCAAGTTAGGGACCTGTTCCTGACTAAATCCTAGCCCCTGAACCAATCCAGGAGGGTCTGTCACAAACAGTAGAGAAGTTGGGTTCTCTTATCATTTAACTATAGCACAAATGTGATTTTGTAATCCATACTAAAGTGCATGCATTTACATACTGGAACTGCTGTAAATTCTGAGTGAAGTTTGGAGCCAGAGGGCTGAGCCAGCGAGGATGACTGGCAGCACCACTCCTGTGATGACCTCATCTATGCCTACCGACTACCAGTCCTATCTAGCTTCTGGAAGGTCCTATGGGAGATGCTGCAGCTTTAAGCCCACATATTCTCTCTGGACACTGACTAGCTTCTGGCTAGTAGCCTTGAAGATGCTCTGCTTTTTATTTCCAGGGCAACAGGCTGTTGACTTCCATGTGACTCCATCTTCTTATACCAGCTGTTTCTCAAACCTTCACACAAAGCAAGCCCGTCGTGCAATTACAGTTTTAACTTCCACATGTCCCCATACTATTTAAGGACATCCCACCACAATAGCTGACCTGACCTCAAAGATGTCCGTACACACACAGGGATCTGCTGTCCTCTGGGCGACGGAATGAGGACAGCTGTAGGGCCACCATCCGGAAGCACCACGTTGAGGGGAAAGGGATCCGGAAGGAAGACTGGGTTTGGCTCTCTCTATGCACAGCCGTACTTTTTGAGCATAACGCTAGGGAAGTTCTTGGATCCTTCTCAAGTATTTCAGGTCATAAATGGGGTGATATGCCTTCTTTTGTTCCTGCTGCCAGCTGTGTATTAGAAGAGTCTGTCTAGACCCTGCCTTGTAGCTAGGCTGACTAGACATCCCATTTTTAAATGGGACAAAAAAACAACATTACTGTCCTATTTCAGACGGTACAGATGGTCAGCCTACTGACACCTTGAATTCAGCCCAGTGAGACTAGGCTGACTACATGGACCATTTGAAAAGACACAGTACTGTTTTTGTTCTGTTTAAAATGGGACATCTGGTCAGCCTACTTGTAGCCCGCGTTCAGCATGATGTACTCAAGGGTTACAGAGGAATCGGGTGACAGGGGAGGTCTGTGCACCACTGCCTCAAAGCCCGTGTTTCACCTTAAGCACACAGCTGCTACTAGAAGCCCTTCCTAGTCACACCCAGAGAACACTGTCAGAAGGCCCACTTTCCACTTGTCAAAGAATATTGCATTTCTTTTTCTTTGGAATTCTGTGTGTCTCTTTTATGAAATATTGCCTTTATGTTTTCCTTTCTTGTTTTTTTTCCCCTTAGTTGGCAATTACTATTTGAGGCTTTGTTGACTAGAGTTCTATGTTTCAGATGCTTAATTTAAATATAATGGGGGCAGCTTTGACTCTAACATAACTTATGGAGTATTTTTTCCACCGTAAGCAAGTGTGTGCTTCAGGTGATGAAGCTCTGTGAGCTCAGGTGAAGCTATTTTTGTTCTGGATGTGGGAGCCATCCTGTCCAATGGTTGGGTTCTGATCCCTTTACTGCTACTGCTATTATGGTAATACTGCTTTTCTTAGTGTGACAGGTGTGGACTGTTCCATTACATTGCGGTTGTATCAATCAGAGTCCCAGCAGGAGACAGATGACATACTTGAAACAGGTTAATTCAATGAGAGAGTAGCTTTAGCCACCTGGGGAAAAGCAGTCACCTTGAGGGGAGGGCGGGGGAGGTGCATGTCCAGCTTGTGGCGACTTTGCCGGGAAGGAGTCTCTACTCTTCTTCACAGAACCACCTGGGCTTCCCATGAACTAAACTCAACTGGAAGCCAGAGGATGTGTGTCATCCACAGGTCAGCTGCCTGGGGCAGAAACCAAGATGGAGGTGAGAGGAGCTTGGTTTGAAGGGGCAAATGGGAGCTATCTGGCATAGGGATACAGGAGTCGATATCCATCTCAGTCATGATGACGTACATTAAGTCTCACATTTTTGGGTAGAGAACTGTCACTCTTTGCAGGTGATGTCCTGTGGAGGGCTGGTTCTCCACCACCTCTCTGGCGTTGCTGCATAGGGCAACTCAGCTGCAGCATCTGCTGAGAGTTCCCACATTTCACAGGTCCTCCTCTTGGAAACCATGAACTTCCTCCTATTTCCCATTCCTCCTGGTGGTCCCTTCACCTGTGCTGGGAACACAAGGTCTCTTTCACATCCCCTCTTTGACAATCTGGCTGTATCTTTTAGTGGCCTTAGGTCACATCATAATACTTAGATCCCAACAGGCACCAGACAGGTATCAAATGAGTGAGTGGGCCTGAGTGTAGGGTAGAGCCATGAGTCCAAGAAACATTTCCCATTCTTCTTGCTTTGCAGTTACAGGTCAAGCACACTGCTAAATGACAGCTGAAGCTTAAATTCAAGAAACACTGGGTCACTGCTTTTCTGCGTTAGCTGTTTGCTGCCATTTGGGGGGTGTGGGCTGTTTTAAGTCACGCTGGCCATCCAGATTTTCATAGGAAACCTCTCAATTCTTCTGCTGACAATGGGGAGCTATGGTAAGACAAAACTGGAGTGTCACATGGAGAGGATTAAGAATAAGCTTTTGAGGGGATTTCCAAAGCTGAGGGTCAGGAAGAGTAAGCATGCATTTCCCTGTCCTTTCATCACCCCACAGGGGAGCAGGCTGGGGGGCCGGGTCAAGTTTCTCCACATGTGACTTCCTGGAGACAACTGCACACTGGCTCCTTGACCTTCTAATAGTCCAGGCATGAGAAACTGGCTGGATGTCAGCATCAAGTGTTGAGCTTAGGCACTCAGCAACCTGGAGTCAACAACAGCTCTGCCTGGGCATGTGGGAATGCCAGCTGCTACCCGGCAAAGTCATGAGAAGTTGGGTTTGCCCTCCTGAGAGAAGGAACCCCTGGTCCCATGGGAAGTTGGGCTCACTCGGTGCTCATGGCTTAGGACGTGAGCTCTGCTGTCCATTCCCTAACAGGGAGGCCCTGTTAGGACAGATTAAAAACTCTTGAATCTCATCCCCTTTTTGAGTATTCATTTTTCTTTCCTGTGATGCACATAATATTAAAAAATACTGAATTTGTGTGCCTTTTCTCCTGTTAATGTGTCTGTTGTCAGTTTATTTCATAGTCCCAGCTATTGAACATAGGAGGGGACAGGGAAGTCTTTCTTCCCTGACACTAACATGCATGCGTGCGCACATGGACACACACACACACTCTTGGCCTATTGTGATCTATTATACAATAATCCTGGATGGCCCCGTGACTGCATTTACATATACACTGTGAGCTCTAAGTAGCTGTTACTCTTTAAAAACTCACCTACAAGTAACACTAAGTAGGAGTTTTTAACATAACCAGGAGGTCTAATAGACTTGTCTGTCTTGGGTGCATCGTATTAGGCAGAAAATCTTCCTCATCACAGTGCTTACAATAGCACTTGGAACCCAGTGACAGATACTGTACAATTTTCCCCATTTCAGAGACTGTGTGGATATCAACACACTTCCCCCATTAGTTAGGAACTCTCATAAATCATAAGTTTTTGTTGTCTTGTTAGGTGCTTGGTTCTTGTTGAGTAAAATCCATTTAGAGCACATACCCGCACTTATCTGTTTAACTCTCATGCCCTCCAGAGAAGTGGCACCAAATGTTGGGGTTCTCGAGTAACAAACATAAGGTTTTACTTGGCAAGGGCTACAGAATTGGAGGCAAAGCATTCATCAGGGGTGTTTCTTAATAATCTCTGTAGATTCATGACTACAGAATCCTCGAAATTCTTGGGTAGATAATGCTAAAACAAACATATTATTGCAACCAAAGTAATTTCAGATTTTTTTCATCCAAAATTTCTTTTTTTGTGTTGAAAATAGAGGATCACCTCTTGTATTTTGGGAAGTTTATTCCAATATCTCTTTTATTTGACAAGAAAAATCTCCAGGTGACATAGGGGCACCGACCTGAGGGAAGGAAGAACTAGCTCTCTATCCATCACTTTTACTGTCTGTAGCCTTGGGCTATTAACCACGATGGGTTTGTTTCCTCTTTTTTTTGCCAGATGGGATCCTTAAAGGGTTTTTGTGAGGACTAAAATGAGATGGGGTGAGGGGGTTAAGGGTGCCGACTCCCTGTACAGTAAAATATCCGAGTATAACTTTCAACTCTACAGTTGGCCTTTACATCTGAGCATTTAACCAGCTGCAGATTGAAGGCAGTATTTTTGATCTGCAGTTAGGAAACCACAGTGGAAAATTTGAAAATACGGCTTTCCATCTGCAGTTGGTTGAATCTGTGGATGCTAAATGCAAGGATACAAAGGGCTGACTGTATTTATTGGAAAAAAAATACACGTATTAGTGGACCTATAAGGGTGAACTGTAATTCATGTACTTAGCCAGTTGTAAGTTCTCCAGAAATGTTAATTTCTTTCCTATGCTACTCAATACGAAGTTGTTTTATCATGGTGGTAATGCACCATTCTCTCTAACGTGATTAGTGAGAGGCTTTTGCAGGAATTGATTCTCCTTGTAAAAGAGACTAATGCATCCTATTTCTGTAATAATGAATTTGCCATAAGGTTGATCTCTGCCCTTCTCTTCTGCTTTTTGTACTGTAAAACACCAAAAGGGGGTTGAGGAGGAACCAGAGCGATCAAAAGTTGTCAGAAGAAGAGGTGTTGAGGTAAGTCTCCAGGCCCGGGGTAGCAAATGGAACGTCCCCGGCCCTGTAAATACTCCGCTTCAGCAGAAATGGGGTAACCTGTCAGCCCTTTCCTAAGCATCACGTCAGCTCGGGGCTCTGTACATTTCCTTCGTCTCTCTCAATCAGGCCAACCCCAGCCAATCACATCCTCTTTCCACGCTGCCTCTTGGAAGGCTCTGTGAAACCCCCTCACACCCCAAATCCCTCAGGAGGAACTGCTTTGTGAGGCCCTGTGCCCCCCAGCCCCGTCCACGCGTGGATGGCTTTCCCTCAAATAAAGGACATCAAACTCCTTCGGTCGTGTCATTTGGCAGAGGCTGCTGGAGAGATGGGAAAAACAATCTCCCTTGTCACATTCTGGAAGATGTGTGACCTTTTTATGGGATGGTGGTTCTGCTTAACAGTGGGCAGGAAGTCTGAAGTTAACTTGTCCACATCCCAAACATCCAGCTCTCGGACTGAGTCAGTGACGTGTAAGCGGAGGTAACCGTGTACGGTCGTGCAAAGCAACCGACCATGGCGGGCTGGATTTCCCACCAGGGGTGCTGATGCTCTCTTCGCGCTAGATGTAGGGTAGACAATAGCTTGATGATTTCCTCTTCTTCTCAAAATCCATAAAAAAATTTATGGACTGAAAATCTCATATTTCTATTAAAAATAAAGGAGCCTAGGAAAAAAAAATTGATTCCTGTAGTACCTCAAATAAAAAAATTTCCTTCTGTGTATGCAGATGAATAGAAGTTTCTCGCAAGGCTACTACATTGGCAGATGATCCTTCACAATCCCGGGGGAACTCAGATGGGAGCCAAACCCCAGAGTTAAGTTAGGTCTCCTTGGAAATTATTTCAATAAGACGTACCATAATGTGCCACTGAGACTGTCATTTACTTCAGTGTTATGTCCTTATTGTAAGAGTTAAATAGCTTCTGAAAATAGAAGTTCCTTAATTGGGATGCAGGCTATAGTAAAATGGTGTGAACTGTGGTTTGACTAAAGACATGTGGACAAGAAGACTCAGGACTTGGGCACACCACGCCACTTCCTCAGGCCACAGGAGCCTTGTCTGTAAAATGAGAGGGCTCTTCTGTTGACTTCCCAGGCCCTTTACACTACTGTTTTGGTTATAGCAAATCACCCTAAGCACAAACATTGAAAGATAGCCCAGCTGATTAGGGCGTCTCAAATTAGAAATGCAATCCCCCACATTCATATTATTTAATTGATTTTATGACATAAAGTCTAGTCAGAATTTTTCGTCTAGCCTCTTGCCCCACCCCACCCCCCTTTAATAATGGTTCACTTGTTACCCCTTGTGATAAGTCCTGGGACAAAAATTAAAAATCACAAAACACATGGAGTTGGAAGGGAGCGTGACAGATCATCTGGCCCAGCCTGTATTCGCAGCGTGCTCATGTGCTCTGTCAATAGCCAGGGGTGACCAGGTGAGTTCGTATCACGTGGCCCAAAGGGCTGGTCAAACTTAGGAACTCTTTCCTTTATTTATCCTTGGAATTCTTTTGCTTTACTTGATGGAGGTTTCTGGAGAGTTAAGCTTAGAAAATGGGGCCCTTTAGGGAAGGCAGAATCCAGATGCACTTTCTCCATTTCAACCTCTGTCTGTGTGCTGAGGCCAGTCTCATCCCTCCAGCTTTTTGTCTCATGGCATTTTTCTGCAGCGAAGTAAGACAGCACACAAAGAACTCAGGATAGTGCTGAGCATGGAGCGGGAGCCCAAGAAAACGGCTTAGTGCCACTGTGACAGCTGAGTTCCTTGTCCTGTTGACTGCTGTTGGCTAGCACCTGGTGCATAGACTAGCACCTAGACTAGCACCTGGTGCATAGTAGGTGCTTGCTGAATACTTAGTAAACTTACTAACTTGCTCATGGCATTTTCCCTTCTCTTTTCTCTCTGTCTCCCCCACCCCCACCCCCTTTCTGAGTACCCACTTCTCTCTCCTTTTCTTTCTCTCTCACCGGAAGGAACCCAAGTTGTTGAGGGTAAAGAGATTACTATAGGAGTCCTCTTTCAGTCACTGATTCTTGACCAGAAAAATGGAAAATTTTGGTGTGTAAATGCTGGACAGAATGAAGGAGCTTCTGGGAGAGCGATTTCTCCAGCAATCTTCATGCTTAGCTGTCAGCAGGGATTCCCAGGGGGGAAATCTCATGTAAGCTAATTCACCCCCCACCACAAATTGCATCTTGAGATGTTTCAGAGAGGAATGGCTGAGGGGCTCTGATGAGACCCAGCTGGAGTTTTACCCTCCCCCCAAAAAGGGCCCAGGTAGCTGGTGGGCACATGGTTCCTTGCAGAACAGCCCTGCCTGTTTTTTGGGGTGCACAGCAGCTCGGCCCTCACAACAGTTCCCTTTCTCCTGCTTTGCTGTCCCAGAGCAGTTTCTGCCGCTCGGCGATACACGGGGACCTTCCCAGGAGTCCTCAGGTCCTCCTGACCACGCGAGCACACGTGAAATCCATCACGCTCAGCCCCCCAGCATTCCAGGTGGAATACGTACAGCCAGATCGCGCTGCGTTGCCCTTCACGGGTGTTGGCGGTTTTTACAAATTGAAGGCATGCCCCTGCAGCAGCACAACGACGGCGACTTGCTGTGTTGAGGGACGCGCTTTGCTGCCGTGGTCTGGAGCCAAACCTGCAGTCTCCCCGAGGTAGGCTTGTATGACCCCGTCACACTTTATCTGCAGCTTCCGATGGGGGAGAGGCATCCCGTGGCCTGTTTTCAGCATTCCCAGGCACGTCCGTGCATCCTCCAGAGGGGGTGGCGGGCGCTGCTGCCCCACTTCTCAGCTCAGGCAGCTCATCTCGTGGGCTCCCCTGGCCGCTCCGCACGGCCTCCGCTCGCGTGTGCCCCTCCCTGGTGACGGCCGTGGCCCTCACTGTCCTCCTTGCTGGCGCCCCGGGGCCGAGATGTGCGAGGTCTGTTCCGAGTCTCTCCTCTCGTGTGAGGGTCTCGGCTCCGGTTTTTGGCTAATTCCTTCATGTTCTTGAAGCACTTTCCTGTTTAGAAGGCAAAAGCGGGCCGCTCGCTGCCGCGTTTACTTAATTTTACAGAAACGCGCTCTCTGGGGCTGAAGCAAACCTTCTGGTTTTCGAGGTGAAAATAAAATACAAAAACAGTTCTTGGAGTTATTTCTAAACAGAACTGGTCTGTAATTCTCATGTAATGGAAACGTGCAGGATGACCGGTATTTATTACTAATAATCGTTCGGTAAACTTTGAAGGTGAGGTTGGGACTGCAATGGGCGCCTTACCTCGGGGTAAACGCTGCAGCTGCGGGCATGCCCGGCGCGAATGGGAACGCGGGTGGGGCACGGGAACGGGAACGCGGGTGGGGAATGC
>PVJL010019517.1:0-13681 GCA_004026885.1 Lyroderma lyra | reverse complement strand
GCTCTCCCGGTCCTGTCCCTCATCTGACCGTGTAAAAACTGCAGTGACTCCTCATCGCGTGTGAGATCAAGTTCCCCCTGGGAACCCAGCCTTCTGTGGTCTTGCCCCCCAGAACTTGGTGCCTCCCTCTCACCATCTTCACACTCGGCTTGAAAACAGCTGTCCAGCCAGGCTGCGTGTCTCCTCTGTGTCTATCCGGGACACCTTCCCCGTTTTATCCTGGGTGAATTCCTGGTTATTCTGTAATAAAACCTTCCTTGCTACCACCTCTTCCCGGAAAGTCTTCCACACACGGACCCCTCCGGGCCCACGCCCGGTGCCCTTACCCCATGGCACAACAGGCCTGTGTGTGGACTTGTCTGTCATCAGGCTGTTAGCACTGAAGGGCCATCGTGTCCTCCTCACTGTTGTGTCCACAACACACTAGCGTGGTGCCTCACACTGGGAAGCTTTGTACAGATGTCGACGGGAACAGAATGACGACTGTGTCCTTGCAGTGCCTGCAGCTCGTGGCCGGTGCCCGGGTGCTGAGGGCCGTTGGCGGATAACCGAGACGCTAACAGGGTGCCCATCCCTCACGTGCGGTCCTGGGATGCACGCCTGCCTTTGCCTGCCGTCTTCCCCTGTTTATTGCCCCAGGTTAATTCCTTCCCTTCCCTGGCACCGTGTGTGTGTGTGTGTGTGTGTGTGTGTGTGTGTGTGTGAGAGAGAGAGAGAGAGAGAGAGAGAAATTGTCCACAGATGTGCTTGTGCACGGATTTTATTGAAAAACCTTAACTGTTACAGGAGGACTACAATTTTCAACCATCAGGTTTGAGACCTTTATTGATAACTTGTGTCTTTAAAAAGAAATTCATGGAAATGCCTCTTTGCTTATTTCGGAGTACCTGATGCCTTCTGACCACTCATTTCTTGGAACGTTTTGCTTATTTTTGTTTTGTTTCATTTTGCAGTTTGCGTATTTTGCGTCCTGTTTTTACTAGAAAAGAGGTTCTTCGTATTTTGCTCATTGAAAAGTCTGCAAGCCTGTGAGCGTGACTAAACTTCCCATCTGCCCCCGCTTCGGCTGACTCGTCGGGGTGTTGAGGCAATGTGAGTGCCCCCAGGGACTCGAGGGGGGGACACTAAGGGGTCGGGGGAACCGCTGTTGCTCTGTTGGAGCTCTCGAATGTTCCGTTTCATCGTTACCGTAGATGAATCTAAAACACGGTCGTTTCGTGGGAACTTGCACTTTTCATGGCTAAGGGACAATCCCAGGAAAGGGGGCCTCTTCCTTGGGCTCTCCTGAGGAATCAAGATGCTCTGTGTCTCCTTCAATCCCGTGTGCAGTCCCCTTCGTGCTGCTTTCTAACGGGTTTTGGTGCTTTTACCACTCAGGTGCTTTTAGTTGGATGGAGTCGGAAAGCTTTACGGAGTCGAGAGCTTCACCCAGGTGTATGTGTTTAAACTTTTACAGTCAAAACAATAGCGACATGACTACCCTCCATCCTCAATAGACAGGCATGGACCAATAAACAGAGCACTTGGTCAGTGACATGAGAAGCATGACATGCTTTACATTTTTCGGCGTGGCGTTTTAAATATGTTAGGGTGGACATCTATTGTGTTACTACCAAGCTGTCTTTCTTAGGGCACAGTCCCTCCCTTGACTCCTAACGAAGCTACCAGGTCCCTGTGTGGCCCTCGCTGGTCACAGTGGTGGACACTTGACACAAGCTGGGCCAACGCCTCTCAGACCTTTTGAACCTTGGATCTAGAAGATAGGGTCAGTTGCTTTCTGATGGCTGAGAGCGCGAGAGGTGAAGCCGGCTGGTGTCGAGGGCGGTGCGGCGGTCTACAGTGTAGGCTCCGAACGCCAAGAGTTTCCACTGGCCAAAGATGGGACAGTTTGCACATCAATAAAAGTAAATGCAATGGATGGAAACAATCACACATGTTAGAATCTATGAGTTCATAATGATGCAAAAATCCAACTTTGTTCCTTTCGCTAGAGAACCAAATCATTATTGTGAACAATAGTTAATAAAGGAAACGAGTCAAAGATTTGCCTTGCCTCCCTTGAACTTACTGTACATTAGGGTAGCTAAATAGTTAATGAACAAATGTTTGTTTGTGTTTTTCTATAGAACTGTCCCAGCTAATGAACGAAGAAGGAATGATAGAATAGATGACACTCATTTGCAAGCCCCCTAATGGGCTATGCAATACGGTATCCATTACCCACACAGGGTCACTGAGCCCTTGCAGAGCAGCTAGTCAGAAGGAGATGCGTTATAAGCTGTGGTGTGCTAGTAAATGTTTAATAACTGGCTCTCTGAGATGGAAAAAAAAGGGTTATGCAATGACTAAAAATTTTAATGTTGACTAGATACTTGGTGATATTAAGAAATGGTTCATTGTAAGGTCGAATAATGGTGTTGCCATTATGTTAAACATTCCCTTTTAGCGAGAGACACTGAGAAATGTACGGCTGAAATGAAATTATGGATGGGATTTGCTTCAGAGTGATTCAGTTCCAATGGGGAATGATTGCTGGGGCGGGGTGGATGTGAAACCAAAGTGACTGTAAGGTGATTGTTACAGCTGGAGGATTAGTCCATGCATGGGGTTAATTGCACTGACCTCTCTGCTTCTGTGCATCTCCAAACTGTTGCAGAGTGAGAAGCTGAGTGTGGGTTCTGGCCGTAGTCGGCATGGGTCTGAATCCTGGGCTCTGCCCCTTTTTAACCTCATGACGCTGAACCAGTTGCCGTGCCTCACTTTTCTCATTCATAAAATGGAAATATTAGTTGCATCTGCTTCCTAGGCTATGGAAATCACATTAATATAAAAGAAAGAAAGGAAGGGAGGTAAGTAAAGGAATAGAGACTGGAGACTTCTGTGACTCCAGCCTCGGGTCCAGTTCCCCAAGATCCACACCAGCCTCTGAGGTTTCCTAAGAGACCCCCTAAGCCTTCCAGTCAATCCCCCTCTTTGCCTAAGCAGGTTCGAATTGTGTCTGTGTCACTGGCACCTAAAACTGTGCTAACTGGTGGGTAACCAGGTGCTTTCAGTCTCCTGTGCTCTGAGGTTTGAAGTTGACTGTGCGTGTGCTGGGGGCACAGTCTTGGGCGACTCCGCTGGAGTTACTGCTTAGCTGCTGAGCGTGGACGAGGCGGTTAGCTTAGCGCTCAGAAGCCTTCCTTCTGTACACTGTTGGACTGATTGACAGTTGATCTTAAGATGAGGAAGGTTAACTTGACTGCTCTATGATGTCGTGTCAATTTAAAAATGCAAGGTGGCTCTTCCTGTTGTTTGTGCCCTGTGTGCGCCGTGACGTTTCCAGCCTTCCCCGCCCCCCCCCCCCACGTCGGGAATTTTCTCAGCCAAGGTGGGTGGCAGGGGGGGAGGCGGCCAGGTGGCCCACCCGGGAGCAGGCCCGAGTCCCCAGCTCCTCCTCACCGAGGCTTGGCTTGTTTGGCTCCCCGCCGAGCAGGGGTGCGATCATCAGTACACGGTCTTGTCCTCTCTGAGGAGCCCGCGGACAGTGGACGTCACTGGGTCCTCGCTCGTGTCAACTACGGGCTCCCCCGCACTGAGGTTTTACCGCACGTCTGCTCCTCAGCGGGCTCTGTGCTGGGCGCTGGCTTTCATCAGAACGAGATGCGCGTCGCATGTGGTCGTGGAGTTCGCGGGGGACAGTAAACTAAAAATAAACAGAGCAGTCGCAAACTGTGGCTGATGTCATGGAGAAGACATCACCCAAGGATGGGGACGGTAAGATTGTAGCCAGCCCCTGGGAGGGAGCCAGCTTAGGTGATGGTGGGCGTGCGCGTCCGAAGCAGAGCAGCGCGTCCAGGAGCTGGGAGCAGGGAGGCGCTACGGCTGGAGCGGCTGGAAGAAGCGTGTCGCCAGGCGAGGCGAGGGCGAGGCCGGTAGCAGAGCTTCCGCTGGCCGGAGGCAGGGGCCAGGCCTGCAGGGCCTGATGGGAGATGATTATTCTGAGGCTCTGGGATGCAGGGGCTTTTAAACCAGGGTGTGACAGAATCTGATTTCAATTGTTCTGCCAGTGGTGTAGATGAGGGGCTGAAATCAAAGCCATCAGGACCTCGGGGAGGAGGGCCTGACTTCGGGCAGGGCAGGGTGACCCTCAGCAGGTGGTTTTGAGAAGCCCGTGGGCGGTGGACCTCACCAGGAGGGCAGGAGGAGCAGACAGACTTGGTTGTGCTTTGGAAGGGGAAGTGATGAAGAGACCTACAAAATAAGGAACTGACCAGACAAAGTAAACGACAGGAGACTGTGTATACCATGCGCACGGCATCCCTCGGGGCCTCGGGGCGGTCAGAGGACCGGATTGCGTTGCTCTGCTGCCCCTGGGACTTCACGCATCTGCTCCGTGTGCCTGTCCTGTCACCTGTCCTATCCAACCCAGTGGGCCCCTTTAAAAGTCTTACCTTGTTCTTACAGTCTCAGTATAAAATTCATGGATTCAAGAAATACTCATTAAACAAAAGTACTGAGCTCTGAGCATAAATCTATGTAGGTAGTAGATTTGAATATAAATTGCTCCAAAACTTCATTATTATTTTCATTCAAAGATATACATGCTCTGTAAATGGCTTTTTAAGTACAAAGGGAGCTGCTTTATCAAACTAGGAGAGTTATGTGCTGGCATAAGCAAAGTGTGCTGACGAAAAATCGCAGAGCGGAATCATAACTCACCCTGGAATCGAGGGGTACCGAGACTCTGAGTGTTTCTATGTCTAAATAAATAACGACGCACTAACCGAGTAAAGAAAATTAAGAATAACAATTGCATAGAAATGTCTTTGATTTTTATAATCTTTCTTTTACTAATAATAAAATGCAGGTCAGGAAATTAATCTTAGTGAATTTCCCTGTACCTTAGTGAACACAAATAATGCTTGGATACAAACAGGCTCTCCTACCCACCAGAACAGAACTTAAAAAAAAAAAAAAAAGGAAAAGAAAAATGCTTCTTTTGCTCTGGTTTGACCTTAGCACTAATTCTTTCAGGAGGTTCTGAATTTCAAATAGATCCAATCACTCCCGAAGAATGACAGACTCTAGCCTATCTGCCTGCTTCAAGTCGCAGCCTTTGTTCAAAGTTAAACGGATTAACATTTTCATTGTGGAGATTTTCTCCAATCTAGGTTTGATAGATTATCAGCAATTAAAAAAGCGGCCCCCCCCCCACAGTCCTCCTTAGCTCCTTGCACTCACCCCACACCCCCCCACACCCCTTTCTTTGCCACACGAAGACCCTGTGACTGGATTTTTCGAACGCAGACAATAGTCTAGTACCTTCCTTTAATCACAGAGTGGCAGTGTTATTTCCTGGTTGAAAAGCTTTCCATAAATGTTTGCCTAATATTATTTTTAAGTCCGGGTATCTCTCTGCATTTTTTAATATGGGAAGAAATAATTATTCGATTCTGCTCTTTCCCTGTTGCTTTTTTCAGAGCGCTTCCAGGGCAGGGCAGACCCAGGTGCCCCGAACTCTCGGTCCCAGGCACCCCAGGGGTCCCTCCCTCGGGGCCTCGTGCCCCAAGCTGTGGCCGACGCATGAGCACGTGTTTCCCTGGGCGACAGTCGGACTGACCCCCGCCAGAGAAGCGACCTGAGTCTCGTGGCAGGTCCGAGCACATCATTCAGGGACAGGAAGAGGGTGTCTGTGCTGCCATCAGCGCAGTGGCCACGGCACTGTCTGTCTTCCAAAGAGGGACTCTCTATTCTGCCTTGGCAGCCTTCATTTTAGTCCTGATGACGACTCTGAATGTCATGGCCTCTTGACTTGTTCCTTCCCCACCCCCATTTCTTGACCGTTTGGTCGAGTGTATGTTGTGTCTCTCAGTGGTCCCTAAACACCGACATCTGTGAGCTACGTGATTGCGTCGTCTCGTCGACCACGGAAAATCGGCAACCAGTCACGGTGGGTATGGAGCCATGTTCTCTGCGTGCGGTGTGAGGTCCCTACATGTACCTTAGCCACGTGTACGCGGACGTGCAAGTTTTCCATTTGTTCCTGACTCCCCCCACCCTCTGAGCAGACCTCAGGTTTGCATCAGCTGCTAGGACAGCGTCCGTTTCTTACAGGGGCAGACACGTCCACACGCTGACACCGACGGTTTCCCGGGGATGGCGGTGTGGACGAGACCCCGGACCCGCCACGCCCTTCCCCCCCCCCCCCCCCCCCCGCCGTGCCAGAACCTTCGCGTCAACATGGAGGTGCTGGGGACCTCGGGACCCGCACAGGTAGCCGCGGCCCGGAGCTGCAGGCCCTGCCGGGCTCCGTGTCCCTCTCTGTGCGGTGTGACGAGCACCTTCCAGGCCCCAGCGCCCGCGGGTGCATGTTGATGTGCGCGGGCTCGCTGCTGCGATCCTGTGAGTAAATAAAGGAAGAAAGAATAGTAGGAATGTGAAGAATCCAACTCCGAAGGCCCTGGTCCAGAGATACCGCGTCCTAACCCGACGTCCCCCCTTTCTGTTGTTGAGTTGCTTGACGTTCTTCCTCCAAAAGACATAAACATCTGAAATAAATATAGACAGAGCCCTGAAAATATTCAGAACCCATCTGTCACTCACATGTGGGCGCTCAATTAGAAGGTTTTCATGGGAAGTGAGGCTGTTCAACGGCCACACTGAGGGCACAGGAGTTCTACGAGGGGAGAGCAGCAGTCGTCAGGAAACGTGCCATCTTTACGGAGTGGAAGTGGCCCCGGGGGAGGTGAGCAGCGAGGACTTGGGACAGCACGGGCGCCCTGCAGGAGAGAGAGGCAGGCAGCGGAGGAGACAGCGGCTAGAAGCTTACTCTGTAGAGAAGACGGTGGGGAAGAGGGGGTGCTCTCCCCTCAACTCTCCGCGGTAATACTTGCGGGACCAGACTTGAGCCCGGTAGCACATGCCGGGGTTGCCCTGGGCTGTCACGGTGCTCCCGGAGGCAGACGGGGTTCTCTCGGCCTCCCGGGAGCCAGCCCTCGCACCCGCTTTTGGAATGCACTCCGTTTGAAAGCGGAATAATCGGGGGGCCTGTATGCGTTATCCTTCACAAAGCTTTTACCGTTAGAAACACAGCAGCTTCTGTGAAAAACAGGTTTCGGATCGGGGCTGAAGCTTTTGGAGCTGTCTCGTATAGTTTTGGGAAGCACACGGGCTGTAAATCTGTAACTGAGGTGCTTAAATCCATTTAAACTGATTTTAAGATTTTTAAGACAGAGCTGTCGAATAGTTCCAACCGTGTTCGGACACCCCGGAAATCTTCTTCCGTAGCCCCGAAATCAGCTATTCACTTTGGGGCATAACGGATCTTCCTTTAATATATCCAAAGAATCCTCTCATCTATAACAAATCACATGTAGGTGACAAAAAGGAGAGCTCTGCAGAACACTGTTAATACTGCGGCCAGGCCCACGGTTCGTTAAACCCCTGTGGACTATTCAGAACCCCTTACACTTAGAATTTAAAACGTAAAGTGGCAGGTTGGGGGGAAATGCCTCCGGGGGTTCAACAGTACTTGGGCTTCTTTCCATCCCGATAGATGCAATTCAGAACCTCCTACACGGCAGTTGTGCTCAGGCCAACGGTGTGAACAGTCTTGTATTTGTAACTAAATTCTTTGGGCCACCTCCTCCCTTTTGTGCACTAGTTCAGGACGGCCACCCCGGCGGCGTCTGTGCTCGGAAAAGGATCCACTCACTTCCTCTAAGGGACCTCACACACACGTAGGCGACTGTCGTTTAGGTCCCGCGGCCCGGCGGGGCCTCGGGAGCAGGCGTACAACGAGACAGTCGTGGGAAACGCTGACGTTGACTGTGACTGTGACTCGGCCGCCGCGGGTCCCCTCGCCCCCCAACGTGACGAGCGGGGGAGGAGCAAGCTGGCTCGGAGCAAAGAGACACTACCCAGCCGGCGGGGGCCACCGCCCAGAGAGCGGGCACGTCACCCCCCAGCTCCTTAAACCCCACAACTGGGGCCCATCAGCCTCCTCCCAACCCGTGAACCCCCCTCAGTGTGCCCTCTCCCCCGTCACTGTCTCAGTTCAGGTCATCATCTGTCACTGGCCTTCTCGCAACAGCGTCCTACTGGCTTGCGGGTTGACATCCTGCCCCTCGCGCCCGCCCGGCCTTCACGCTGATGCCTCATCGCTCACAACTCATCATTCCCCTGAAAATGCCTCCTGGCCGCCCGCTGTCCTCAGCTCCATCTGCAGCTGGCCCCGGGGTGGGGGGCCCCGCAGGGTTGGGCCCACCCTCCTCTCTCAGCAGTCACCCCTCGCCCACCCCACCTGCTCCCTGCATTTCAGCAGGCCGAGTTCCGTCCAGTTCCCAGACCGCCTTGTGTTTAACTGGGTCGCACATAAACGCTTCCTCCGTGCTCCCCACTCTCTTCGCCCCGCCCTCCGGGCCTGAAGTCCCAGTCTTCACTGTTTAGATCTCAGGTCAGAAAGGCCTTCCTCCAGGAAACCTGCCTCTCTCCTCCTGTGTGCGATCACAGTCGTCTCTGCAAACTGCGGGTCGCTTCTGTGCGGGCATCCCCACTGGAGTGTGACCTTAGCGAGGGCCCGCACTAGCACAGGTCCCGGCCTTGACCTTCCCGCAACCCGTTCTGCATAATCATTCAAGGAAATCTACTAGCTGTCATCAGTGCCAGCCAGACTTGGTGGAAATTCCTTACCCCCAGCCTCTGGCCCCAATCGTTCTGTCCTTCTGCAGGTGACAGTAAGTAGCTCATCATACCATCTTGTCTCTCTTCCCCCCCAACCCCTGCCCCCTGCTCTGGGCCCCCCGTCAGTGGAAGAGCACCCCCGTCCCTGAGGAGTGGCCCGGGGCTGACCGCGTGTGGGAAAGAGAATTGGCTTATTGCCATCAAAAACACAAACTCAGCGGATTCTTCTTTCCTCTTCAATTTACCCCGATGAAGAAAAGCACTTACATCACCAAAGCTTCGGAGACCCCAGGGACATCGGTGACAGCTGGTGTCTCAGTCTCTCCTCAGAGGACCACAGAGGGCACAGGCCAACGGCGGAGGTGCTTAAAGATCCCCACGGACTCTGCTGGTGCTCGCCCAGGGGTGTGTGTGACCTCTACGTTCTCAGTTCAAGTTTGAGACTGAGGGACACGGAGACGTAGCCTCCCCCTCATGTGGGAGAAGGCCCCCGGGGCCCCAAAGTTCAGCCCACGTGAGAACAAACAAGGAGAATAAGTTCAGAGCAAACAGGACAGCGAGCTTGTGGAATTCAAGCTATGTCCCCGGTCAGACACCGTTGGAAATTTCGTGGCCAGGACAGTAGCCAACCAGACGGAAGGCTGGTATTTGGGACCTGTGTTCCCAGAGTTAAAGAGAAAAACATCGGCCCTTGGGATTCGAATTTCTTTTTAAATTACATTTATTGGGAGGGAGGCGGGTTAGTAAGATTATCTACCTTTCCGCGATGCCGCATCTCCCTGTCACATGGCGTGCTCCCCGCGCAGACTGAGTTCTCCTTTGTCGCCGGATTCTAATTTCAGTAGCCCCTCAGTGTCCCCTCTGCGGATAGCCGTCTGCGGCTGATTGAGAAAAGGACTTGAAGGTCCAGGCCCGCCTCGGGACGCCGCCGACCAGCTCTATGAGAAATTGGGAGTGTGTGCAGGGGCCAGCGTGCTTCCTGTGCCCTGAAAGGTAGGCGCTTTCCTGAGCACGGCCTGAGCCTCTGAGACACGCAGGGAGCGCGAGGGAGTCACTTAGGTAGCCAGGAGCCTGCCCGTCTACTTCCTCCCTGTGACGAGGAGGAGGTCCCAGACGATCTGGTCTCTCACTCCACCCCAGACACCTCAAGTTCTTTCTTGGCTGGACCTTTGCACGTGCTGACCCTTCTGTCTGGAGTGCTGTCCCCCCACCCTCCGGCCATGCCGCCTGCTCCTTAGAACGGAGATCCTCGTCTAAAAGTCACTGTCCTGAAAAAACCTCGTGTGACTATGTTTCCTTCTCCCTTCTGTGTCCCGACCTAGCTCCCAGGTCCTTCTTTACGTGGTTGTTTATTGTTTGTTTGGTGTCTCTTTCCTACCGGACTGTGAATACCTGAGGGCAGGAGCCACACCTGACCTGTTCACTCCTGACTTCCCAGCACCCACAGCGGGCCTGGCACATCAAGGCTCGCAACACGTATTTGTTGACTGAACGGACGGCTGTGTGGATCGAGACAATACATAACGACATCGGTTCTGTGAATGAACTGCTGCTTTGAATGGATTCATATTTTATCAGCCTCGAACATCCACATGTGTTTGGCGTGTCCAGAACGGCTTTGAATGTGGCCCAGCACCAGTTCTTAAAACATCATGAGGTTTTTCTGCGACCTTTTTTTAAAGCTCATCAGCTGTCATTTGTGTGAGTGTATTGTCCGTGGGGCCCAAGACAGGTCTTCCGGTGTGGCCCAGGGACGCCACAAGGTTGGGTGCCTGTGAATTTTAAAGTGACAATGCAGCATCATTATTGAATTATACATACACAGGTATTCAGGCTACAGTAGTAGGTTAAAGGTCATTTTAAATAGTTTTGGGGAGTCCCACTTCTTTAAGGCTTGGTGGCCACTGGAGTGAATGTAGGTGGTTTAGGAGACTGTGCTCGTCTTGCTTACAAGGTCAGACAATTAAGTTCACAAACTCGTCCTAGAAAAAGTGCTACATCCCTCACTGCTGAGCATCACTGCGGTCACCTTCAAAGGACTCCCCTTGGGAAGCTGTGCACCGACGCCAGCGCCTCGTCCCCCCTTCAAAGCAGTTTGGGAACTCTTTTTCTGGAATGGCCATCGGAGCTGTCGTCATCCCCCCAAATCTGACAGTTAAATTCACGGTCTCGCCCTTATGCACGTACATTGGCTGCACTGAACGAACAACTCAGTGAGGTGTCATAACCTTGGGCAGGTTCGCGAACTTAATTGTCAGATCTGGGGTACGACCACGCAGTGTGGTCCAGCCAGGGAGTCGTGCCCCCAGGAAGTACCAGCCCCTACGTGAAGGCATCAGAGATGGCTTCCTACTGGAAGTGGCCTGTGAACTAGGACTTTGAAGGCTGCTGAGAACAAAGATGGGAGAGGTGGAGGGAGGAGGGGGTGCAGTGCGCACACAGCCAGTGCAACAAGAGGATCCCCCTGTGTTCCAGGAACAGTGCCGTGCACCGGGGCTCGGGCCTGGGAGGGGCAAAGCTGCCGGACGGAGCCCGGGAGGCGGGCAGGGCCGACGCAGGAAGGGGGCTAGCACCTCTTTCGAGAGCGTGGACTTTACCCTCCAGGCCATGGGGCTGCACCGCAGGGCGCTGTGGGAATTATTGTTAATAGTTAACCTCCAAGAACATGTGAATTGAAAAATTTCATGTAAATGACTTTCCATTTTTGGACTCCTGGCAGTTGGGAGAGACGTTTCATAAACAGAAACTTCAGAGGACTTGCAATCTGGCACTCTGGGCCTGGTGGTTATTCCAAACACTTTCCACATCAAAATGGATGTCTCAGATGAAGCCATTCGATCCTGCGAAGCCGTTCATCTTTAGTCCTGATGTTTATTAACTAGAAAGACTCAAAAGTCATCCAATTATTCTTGGAAAATGTGCATGAATGTGTGGTATTTGGAACTCTATTTTAGAACCCAAATGTCATAGACATCTGGACGCAAAAATTATGCAAGCGAGACCTTTAGAAATGTGTTACTAATTATTGACTCTTCTTTGCAACAGCACACCCGAGCCTGTGTGGAGGGCGCTGTCTGCAGCCCTGCTGTGGACGGAGGCCGTCTTCTCGTGTCGTGGTTTAGCTTCGTCAGATACTCTGCACCACGAAGCACTTCACGGAGGCAGTCCCGCGGCGAGTAGGCCTCGGAAATAAGTGAATGCTGTGAGCAGCAGCGGCTTAGGAAAGCATTGCATGAGGAAGCGAGGGAGGAAGGTGATACCTAACGGAACATTCGGGAAAAGGGGAGGCAACTCGCTGACGCAGAGAGGCCGCGTGAAACTTGGACGTGAGAGAGTCGGGTTCTGGTACTGGTCTCACCAGTGACTGGATACGCGGTTTAGCCTCTAACGTGCTCTAATTTGTATTATTCGTAACGCGAAGCTTATACCGTACAGTATTTAAGGTCTTGTTCTGCTCTGAGATACAGTCCAGAAGAGTTTAAAGTGTCACGAGTTCAACCGCCGTCGATGCACCCGGGACGGTTGTCAGTGACACCATGTCTGAGAACAAGGCGAGATCCCTGCGGGGAAGACGGACAGACAGACCGCTCTCAACAAAACGGGTGAAGTGAGGAGCAAGTGTGCTGGAGGAGCCAAGAGACGGGCTGGGGGAACCAGAGAAAGAGCAGAATCCAGGTTTGTGAAGCCCAGGCGTTGGGCCTTCCTGATGGCAGTGCCAGTGCCCAAGACCTGGGTAGGGGACCGGCTCGACTCCCTTGGGAAACACAGAGAAGCCGGTGGGGTTGGAACGTGGGGGCGGGTAGAAGACGGGTTAGGAAAGAGCTCCCCTACGCCCCGCGGGCTCTCGCAGGCCGTGGGGAGGAGCCTGGGTGTCATTTCGAGCTCAGTGCTCAGCACTCAGAGGCCCTTGGGCTGGAACGTGCCACGATCTCATGTATTTGAAAATCATCACTCTGACCCTGGTGTGTGGAGACCTGATTGAAGATGGCAGAGTTTGGGCTAAGAAACCACTTTCAGAAGCTGCCGTAAAATGCCTTGGCCCACGACGGAGAGGGGGAGGCCTCCAGCATGTGCGTGTGATGGATGTTTTGGTCTCCGTCCTGGTGCTTAAATGTCTTCGGTGCTAATGGGATGCTTAGACGCGGGCTCGGAGTAACTCGTCAATTTGGTAGCCTCGACTTAAAGCTCATGACAAATGAAGGAGGTCCATGAGGATGAGGCTCACACTGAGCAGAAGCCGCTGGCTCTGAAGGCGTTTGGGGCCCGGCGTGTCGGGGGGTCTTCACGCAGGGCTGCAGGTACGTTAAGGAGGAAGAGTCGTGCGCTTGGAAAAAAGAAACGGGCTTCACGACGGCAGGGATGCCCGTGCGCGGTCTTTGAGAAAACCAGCGGATTGGTTGGCTGGTTTGTGAAGCCCGAGAGGAGGTCATGTCAGCGGCTGGTCTCCTTGCTCTGAACCATTCGCCTAGGACAGTCGGGGCAATGAGACACCGGGAGCTACTTGTATTTTACGACGACGAGGAGGAGGAATCCAGGCGGTGGCGGGCATGTGAGCTGATGTGTCCGAAAGGGGCCACAAAGTCAGTGACCCTCGCAGGAGGACCAAGAGCGTTACTTACTTCACATTTCCGAGGGGCCGGCTCTGGTGCCGCTGAGCACCAAAATGTGCTACGAGTGTGTAAAGAGAAATTGAAAATCTGCATGTGGGTAGAAGAAGGCTGTGAGTCACATACTGGAAGAGGCTTCCATTTCTGTGGGCTTTGATTTGTGTGTGTGTGTTTTTTGTATTATATAAATAATTAGAATCACATTTCACAAAAGTACCCAAAATGCAGCAACCAGAATTAACACCTTTAAAAAAGTGACGCATTGAATAACGTTCTCCTTCTCGTCCGCTGACGTTGGTGTGTGTCTGCGTAGCAGACCGAGGGCAGGTGTGTCACCTGGTACGCAGGTGAGAGAGGGGGTGCCGAAAACACACGTTGTGCCCGGGAAGCCGTGAATAATCGTGGCCAGC
>PVJL010019516.1:0-13808 GCA_004026885.1 Lyroderma lyra | reverse complement strand
CCCGCTGTGTTTCCGGGGCCCGTCCCGCTGTGTTTCCGGGGCCCGGCCCGTCCCGCTGTGTTTCCGGGGCCCGTCCCGCTGTGTTTCCGGGGCCCGGCCCGTCCCGCTGTGTTTCCGGGGCCCGTCCCGCTGTGTTTCCGGGGCCGTCCCGCTGTGTTTCCGGGGCCGGGTTGCTCCTCCAGCTACACCATCCCACCCCTGCCCTGGAGCTTCAGGAAGATGGAGCCACCGAGCTCACTGCTCTGCCTCCTACCGGCTTGAGTGCTTGGCTTGCGAGTGACGTGGGCGAGGGCAGGAGAGCTGGCCTGCGGGACCAGGGGGTAGCAGAAACGGTCAGGCACAGGTCCTGCTCCCACCGCCCGGGGAGCAGACTCCGATGGGGGGCTGCCCTCCACGGGCACGTGCGTCTGCAGATGGCACTGGCCCGAAGGGCGCACGGCTCACGCTCCACGCATCTCTGCTTCCTCCCCAAGGTCTGGCGGGGTCTTGCCTCCCCGTGTTTAGCACGCTGCCCTTTGCCTACTGCAACATCCACCAAATGTGCCACTATGCCCGGAGGAACGACAAGTCCTACTGGCTGGCCAGCGCTGCACCCCTGCCCGTGATGCCGCTGTCGGAGGAGGAGATCCGGCCGTACGTCAGCCGCTGCGCAGTGTGCGAGGCCCCAGCGCCGGCGGTGGCGGTGCACAGCCAGGACCAGTCCATCCCCCCATGCCCGCGGGCCTGGCGGAGCCTCTGGATCGGCTACTCCTTCCTGATGGTGAGCCCCGCGCGGCACCCCCGCCGTTGCTACGCCCCTCCCTGTCCCTTCCCTCTGCACGGGACAGTCATTCCTGTAGATGGATAGCGGCAGGACACGAGGTCACGGCCGCCCCAACCTCAGCCCGTTGTTTTTCCTCGTCGTCCATTAGTTCTGTGTTTGTTACTGCTCTGGTAGAACGTAGAAGCCACCGGTGAGAGGGGCTTAATTTGGTGTGCACAGCCACCCCTCTCTCCTTTCCCCAGCAGACCGAAGCTTGTACTTCCTGGAATACTGTATTTTGCTGTGTATAATGCGCACTTTTTTGGACTAAATTTGTGTAGGAAAAATAAGCCTGTGCATTATACATGCATAGTACCAATTACATATCTATATAAATGTATTTAATTCTTTTATTTATGCTTGAGCTAAAAGTGTAACCCTAGAAATCAGTAACGATATCCGTATGCAAAATAATGCTCTGGAATACGTAATCAGTTTTTTTAATATAAAAAAATTATACATAAAATTTCGTGTACCATAATATGTTAAAAATGCTAAAATTCCTTTATAGTACCAAAAACAAGCACCTAAATACAAATGAATAAAAATTTGAATTAAAAAACTAAAAGGCAAGATTTTTTCTCCTCCGAAAAGTTCAGGCCAAAAACGTGGCTGCGCGTTATACACGGCAAATACGGTACTTCCAGGAGCCATGACAGAGTCAGGCCCAGACCTCGGGTGTCCCACCGGCTGGGTCCCGGGTTGTCGGTGTGTGTCTGAGCCCTGATCCTCTCTCGTTGTCCTGGCAGCACACAGGCGCTGGTGACCAAGGAGGAGGGCAGGCCCTCATGTCCCCTGGCAGCTGCCTAGAAGACTTCCGAGTGGCTCCGTTCCTTGAGTGCCAAGGTCGGCAAGGAACGTGCCACTTTTTTGCAAATCAGTACAGCTTCTGGCTGACCACGGTCACACCACACTTGGAGTTTTCCTCGGCACCGTCACCAGACACCTTAAAAGAAAGCCAGGCCCAGCGCCAGAAAATCAGCAGGTGTCAGGTCTGTGTGAAGATTAGCTAGGAAACCCTCAACTTGGCATCGTGTTGCCAAGAGAAACGTCCTAGGGCTGCTGCCTGTCCTAGGCTGTGCTACGAGATGTAATGGTGCTCATTCCAGACTCGGGTTACCGCCACCCCTCCGGTTTCAGTGTGGCTGTTCCCACGGTGCTGTGACCCCTCTCTCTGCTCCGGACAGATTTAAGCAAATGCCACACGTACGGGTTTGTGTGGACCCACCAATGTAGCTGAAACGCAGATGTTCTTATTTCACCGAGGATGGCGAAGGAGCTGGCTTTATTTCAAAGTACGCTAATTCACAGGAAGGCAAGTAGGTGATGAAGTCCAGATTACCAGTTACATTGCTGACACCTCCACTTGTTGGTTAACAGCAGCTCAGACAATTGCAGTCAATCGCTCCGTGTACAGTGAGTTTCTGGGGGATTGTACAGGAAAAAGAAATAGGCCAACAAATGAAACTCGGAAGTAGAGATTTCCAACATTTCACACTGATTTCCTGTGCAATCTAGTTTTCCGTGCACTTGAAAGAATTGTAAAATCACGACCCAAGGAGATAAAAAACAAAAAACCCAGAAATCTGCCCACCAGCATTAACAGCTCACTTTAGAGCAGCATGAACCAGCTTGCTGGAAGGACCCAGTCGCAGCATTCCAAAGTCGCGGCATTAACATAAACACATCCCAGATGAACACACAGCATGAGGTTGTCTTGTGCGTTTTTCAGAGACTAGAAAGGCCTCCTTTGGCAACCCCTTTTGAGAAGTAGCAATTATGGAAGAAAACGTATTCAGGAAGGGGATGAAGAACCCAACAGCTCTCAATGCACATAGTGAGGCAGTGATTCGCAGAAAGCAACTCCCCTTTGCAGGGAACTTCCAGACAGCGCGCTTTCTCCTAGTCAGGGTCCGGCTTCTTTTCGGTGCGTGTGTGCTAACGCGACTCAGGCCCACGGGGCTTCCTCACGCGAGGGCGTGGCTCACAGCGCATGCGCGCCCCTCCCCCTCCAGGGGAGCCACCTCGCAGCCCACAGTGGCCACTTTCCCTCCATCCATGTCAGAGCATCTCATTCGAGGAAACGACAGAGCTGTCATTGTGCACATGGGAGAAAATTAAGGGCCAACTTAATTATACTTAGGTGAGAAGATTCATTTGGGTTACGGTCACCCCACTAAGGAGACACGGCACTGGTCTTGAAACAAGAGGCAACTGGAATGTATGTTCCTGTAAGTAGTTTTTAGGGGGGCACCCTGTTTTTCCAATTTAAAACAATTTTTTTTCTGATATTTTATATCAGTATTATGTACCAAGGCAGCAGCTTGACACTTGGCATTAATGTTTTCTATAAAAATTCAGATGGTACGCCAATTTATAAAGAGTAGTTCTTCAAACGGCAAAGGATATAGAGGTTTGCTGTTTTGCTAGGAATTCAGTGGTCCCCTCCTAATAAAGCTAAAGACTTGTTGGAAAAGATGTTTTAGGGAACTCCCCTTCTCCGTTGAAAAAAGAAAATGTCATTTTAGAGAAAACCAAACAAAATCCTCATGAGTGACACTCATTTTAGCGCTTAGTCTCAAGGCACTTAATGTAACTGAGAGAAGAAAAACTTAATTAAAACTATGTTTATGAGAATTATTTTCCTTGCCAAAAGTTACTTAGGAATGGGCCCTTCTATGCAGAACACATTTCCAATGAGTCTTGTTACGGGCTGCCCCCCGGATGGCAATTCATTTTAAGAATACTTTCTGGTAGAAAAGAAAAATGTACATTTGAAGATGAAATCATTTCTTGGTGTATCTAGTTCCTTTGACCTACTTATTATTTTTTTTTAAAGCCATGCTATGGCGTGTTACATATTTTTTAGCACCTGAAATTTAGGCCAGTTTCCACCTCATTGATAATTCCACGTTCCTGCTACCAAAAGCTTTATCCTGTTATGACCAAAATTCAAGCCTTCAAAAAATTGATCTTGTTCATTCATGAACTTGGTCTGAGAACCTTTTACTGGGAAGACGTCAGGGTGATACATGAAACATACGAAACACATCCTGCTTGCTAAAATATTTTGAACACTTTAATGTTGGTGTTAGAACCTTATCTTAATAGGCTTGCCAAATAAATTAAAACAACAACAACAACAACAAAACCAGGCTGAATTAAGTGGACACTTTGTTCCACGGTGAGCTTGGGAAGTGGATGAGACTGTTCAAAATCCTGGCACCACCGGGGCCCTCTCTAAATGCAGCACAAATGCGGCCTTTTGATTTTGAAAAAGTATTTTAAATGATCTAAAGGGCAATACACTGGGGAAAAATAACTCCTTGGAAGAGAAGACCGTGTCGTTTTAAGCCGTTACTCTTCACCTGGTCGTCTGTCAGTGCACTTGGAAACATCCTTTGTCTGTTCAAGGTGAACAAAGCTGCAAAGCCGTGCTCGCCAGTCACAGGAGACTGTCCTTATCAAAGCCGCCTTCCCGAGAACCCCTCTCCCACTTCGCTGGTTGGAACGCGTCTAGGCTGCCCAGTGAGAGTTGCTCTGGGTCATGAGTTGGAGGCTGGGGGGTCTCCTTTGGGGTTCTTTATCTCAGCGAGCAGAGCCCTATCCATCCAGGTATCCAGGTGTGCAAGCTACGTGAGGTGGCCCATCCCTTCTCTCATACTCCTCAGGCCTGAGCTTCGGTCACCACTTCCTGTGGATGCTACCTTCCTCTCGGGTCTCCGTGCACCTGTTTCCGTGCAGCCCTGGTCTTTCACCCCTACTTTTGTAGCTGACAGCTCCCCACTGACGCCTCCACTTTCAAATCCCAGTTGTCATTTCTCTAAGATGTAAGCTTGATTGCTTTCATTCTTTGGTTTAAAAATCCTTTAGTGACTCCACTGCGTATGAAGTCCCCATGACTTCCTATGGGGTGAAAGGGCCCCCAGGAATGGTCCCCAGCTTATACCTCTCTGCTCATCACAGAGGTGCATTCCTATCTCTGTGATGCCCCTCCCCCACCTCAGGTACGATTTATCTTTAAAGACAGAAGTAGGTGAGGAGGGGGTGTTGGTGAATTTCCCCAGGGAGACGGGGCTCGCCCCACTCCCGGTACAATGGATGGGCCGGCCCCCTCTCCCAGGTTCCGCCTTTGCCCCTGCAATGCCTCATCACACTTCCTCCATGCTCCTGTTAAATGGAAGCCTTCGAGGGCAGGGCCAGGCCTTACTCACCTTTGTGTGCTCGGTGCCTCCACAGAGCTGAGCCATCGTTGATGCTTAATTTGCTTTTTTCAATGACAACTCAAACCTCATTAGGCACTAGATGTTCGGCTCTGCATAAAGGGGTCTCATTGACAAAACGGTAAGGAGTATAAACTGTTTCGTATGTCAAAGCATATCTGCATACCCACAGTCTCCTCTCACAGTGATTGACAGGAAGCTGACAAGCTTGTCCTGGAGACTGTCTGAAGCTATTTTTAGAGGGATGGAGGTGGGGAACCCACGAGGCCAGGGCAATTTGGGGGGAACCCAGAAGGCCCGTATCACGGGGTCAACAGAAAACCATCAGTCCCCATCCCTTGAAAAATAGCTGACTTTTCCTTAAACGAAAATGTCAGAAATGATACAATTTGAGAGACGTGACCGAGGGAACACTCTTTACTGAAAATGTGACGTGGCTTAACTCAGGCTGTCACCTGCGCTCCCTCATGCTGTAGTAAGAGCTCCCGGTACCAGGCGGACTCTAAAAATTCGTATACGTGCTTTGGGTGCTTGGTCAGAGGGATGAATGGTGTGCTAAACCCGGGTTTTATCCAAGGTTTCACTTCGGGCCTCCTGCAGATGATAGTGCAGCACGTCGTCCTGTGAGTTCTGGGAAACTGCATTAGATGTGCGTGCGCTCTGTCAGCTCAGCAAACTGATCTGATGACCATTACTTGTATGTGGCTGTGAGAATAGTGGGGACATGCGGACGTGAGAGTAGGTTGAACCAGGTGTGAACCCGGCTCTGTTACTTTCTGGCTGTGCCTCCGGGTTAGTTACACCAATTCCCCAAACCCCATTTTCCTCATTTATAAAACGGGACATAACACCTCCTCTCAGCTTAAAAATTAAGTCAGATTATATGCCCAGCACATAGCCATCATGTACTTACTTGGTCACGTCTTCTATTTAAAACAAACCATTTAATAATGTCAAAAGTCTTTTTTTTTTTTTTTTTTTTTTTTTTTTTTCCACATAGCAGAATTATATTATGATTCTCACAGGCCTATAAATTACTAATTAGAATTATTTATACCTGGCCAATTCTTAATGTCTAGGAATGCTATTTAATTTCAATTCTCAAAGTTACCGTACCACATACACACGAACCCCACAATTTCCTGCAGGGACATTATCAGGAAGTTCTGCAGGGAACAAAACAACTGACATTAAAAATCGGTACCCTGCAGGTGTCACTGTGATTATTTGCTGGAGCTCCACATAACGCATTTTAACCCACCCAGGCTGGCGGCCGCGGCCACGTGAAATGCTTGAATTTTATGGTGCTTAAATATTTAATAACTCATAAGACAAAAATGTGAAACAGGTCCAGTAAATTGCATCCCTTGCTCTAACCTACAGTTGTAAACTTAAAGACCTTTGACACATGACATTTGCAAGATGCCTGGTTTGCTATTGACGTGTATGTCTGTCGTATTAAATTTATGATATCATTTATTATATATATAAACTTCTGTGATAACCTCCAAAATCAGCTGTTTTATCTGGTGCATTTTTTTCTTTCAAGCCAAAGTGGGTTTACTCTGTTTTTTACCTACCTCGTCATTTGGCCCACCGGCAGCTGGCTTCGTGGGCACAGGCCGCATGGCAGAGGCATGCACTACAGATGGGCAGAGTGTGGGTGGGCTGGAGGAAGTGAGCCCCTTTGCTAGGAACGGATGGGGTTCTGAGGGTTTGGGAAGCTCAGTGCTGCACACAGCGATGGGGCTGGAGGTGGACATACCAGGCCTCAGGGCCAGGGCTCTGTGGGCATCGACCCCTGTTGAGTTGCGTGGGCAGTGGGCGGGGCGCAGACCCTGTGGGCCTCATGTGTCCCGTTAGTGGAAGGAGAATGAGACCACCTGCTTTCTAGGGTTTTTCTGAGCATTAAAAATAAAAGCTGTAACTACAAAGCTATATAAAGTCTAAGGTGCTGTTACTGATAACCACCATGTCTGGAAGTTAGGGGTTCGGCCGGGATCCCATTCTCTGCAGCCCACACAGGGCCCAGAACCAGGACAGGTGCAGCGTGCACATTCCTAACAGCCTCATGGAGGTACTCTTTTTACGGAGGAGTGAACTTCAGTGGTATTTGGTCCAAACTCTCACCTGGTAGAGGTATAACGACATTTCATGTTTCTTGAATTAATCGGGACTATGTGATAGGAACTCTATTCACCCTCCTGTATGTCCTCCCTCCTTACTGTCCTATTTTGCACATAGGAAGATTGACGTTTAGAGAGAATAAGTAACTTGCTTAAGGTCACACAGTCAGTACCCAGTAGAATTTGGACCCTGGTCTGTCACTAAAGATTGTGCTTCTACCCTGTACCATTGCCTCCCAGGAGTTTCCCCGTTGGTGGTTTGGTTAGAACACAGAAGGTCCCATATCGCAAACCTGTATCTCTCAGATCAGCTGAGATCTCCACAGAGTTAAAGATGTCACCCTGGGGCCCTGAACTGCTGCTATCACTGCAAAGATAGCAGTGATAGCAGCAGTTTGGCCTGGACACTGTCTTAAGCTGTTTTTGGAGGGATGGGGGCAGGGAACCCATGAAGCCAGAGGGATTGGAGCCCAGGAGGCCTGCATTGCAGTCCTGGCTGCAGACCAGCCTGACCGCTGGAGCCCCTTGATGTCCAAGGTCAGTGACTCAGGGGAACCGCTCTGAGCTGGAGGAAGAAGTATGTGGAGGGCCTTATCCCTGGGAGCTCGGTCACTGCAGTGCCAGCCAACTTGACCATTTCTCCCACTTGGCAGCAGGGGACGTCCTCTTGTACATTATGTTACGGGTGGCCTGCATCCTTTCATCAGCTAAAGATAAGATGCTCAACTTGCTGTCAATTGAATCTGTTAGGAAAAACCAGGGAAAGCTTTAAAACCAGAAGTAAAAAGTTCTCCTGGTCACAAAGCAATCAGTCTGCTGTACAACACACACAGTAAATGGTGTATTCAACCAGTGACAATGGGTGCAGGTCAGAGTCACCATTTATTCTGCTCCCATGATGCACCAGGAGTAACTATGGCAACTCCCACATCTGGTTCTTCCTTTGGGCCCACCATTTGTGATGTGCACAGCTGTCAATCATGTTTGTGGGCGGGATCTTGTTGGCGGAAGTGATGTGTGGCTGCAGGTAAGCTGCTGTCCTCAAACTCATTCTTCTGGCTCAAATCCGGCCCTCTTTCTGCTCGGCACAGAACGGGAAGGGTTGCCAGTTACTAGCTGAGGATCTGGGATCCCTCATGTCACCTCCCTGAGACCCCATGCCTAACCTGGGGTCCCTCACGTCACCTCCCTGAGACCCCATGCCTAAGCTGGGATCCCTCATGTCACTTCCTGGAGACCCCATACCTAACCTGAAAACAGGAAGACTGGTTCTTTCTTTCTGACAGGACGGTTGTCACAATCCTAGCCGATGACTGCAGATCAGCTTAAAGTGCATTTATGTGCCCTGAAATTTGAGGACTTTGGTGCCCATAAACTACTTGAGACTAGTTTTTTCCTTTTTCCCTTCTCTATCTGTGCTCTCATTCATTTTTCCTCAGTGCTGAGAACACTTTCAGGTATACAATACAGCACTGACTACAATGTCCGTGCTGTACATCAGGTCCCCAGAGTTTATTCATCTTATAACTGAAAGCTTAGGCCCTTTGACCCCATTTCCCCCGCCCTCTGGCAACCACCATTCTACTCTGTTTCTGTGAGTTCGAGCCTCCTTCCCCCGCAGTAGATCCCACATACCTAAGAGAGAGAAGATGCAGTGTTTGTCTTCGGCTTATTTCACTTAGCATAATGTCCCCCACTTTCATCCACGTTGTTGACAATAGCAGGATTTCCTTCTGTCTCCTGGAGTCTCAGTAAGACTCCACTGTGTACATAACAGCCCATCTTCTTTACCCATCCACACACACTTGGGACCTTTGAAAATGCAGATTATACTTCTGCTGGTGGGGCCAGAATCGGAGTCTCCAGCGGCCCCTGCCTGCCTCCGGCCCTCACCCTGAGTGGCCTGGAGTTCCGCCTTGGTTCTTCTTCGATGAGATTCTGAGACCCTGCTCAATGGTCTCAGAATTTACATTGCTGGAGAAGAGGATCTTATCAAGAGAGAGCTCTCAAGATTAAAGTTAGGTGACAACTTTTAAGGACCTCAAATGAAGACAAGAATCTGTACAGCCACATCCTCTGTTACTGATTGATTTTTGTTTTCGGCACCTCCCTCCAGACACTAGGGAAGGTACTTGAGGGGGAAACACCACGAGAGAAACCACCTGGCCGCTTGCAGGCAGAACCCCTGGCCAATGGGCCAGAAGCTCTTTCCAATCCTTAGAGAAGGAACCCAGGTCGGGCTTGGCTTGCGTGTGCCCCCGATTACAGCCTCTCCAAGCCACACGATACTATTGGTTTTACCACCCCATTCCCTTCCCAAACAGCCACGCATACTACCACCAAATGGAACGATTTCTATTTTCAGTGTTTCAGCTTTCCTTGATAAACGTATAAATCGTGTTTACCATCTGCTGTCCATTTCTGCCATCCGAACGAGATGCCAAGGTCACTCTCTTCCTGCTCCTGAACTCCACAGAAGAAAGAAAACTGTCCCCACAGACACATCAAACACATACGTTCAACAGAGCAATGGCCAGATATGGTGGCATATGCAGGGATTCCTCGGTGACACTTCTTGGAGGTGCTGGAATCTTTGAGTTTTGTGCACGAGGTCGCAGCACTCAGTGAGGTGGGGTGTATCTTCCGACTGACACACAAGGTTGGCCATCTTTCCCCACCACCAGATCAGGAGGCCTGTCATCTTAGAAGACTTGGGAAAGGCCCTTCATTCTCTGTTTTTATGGGCAAAGGCTTCCCTTTAAGTCATTCTTTCCTTGATGGGATTTGAGAAAAGAAAGCCAGAATCAAAGATAAAAACAGCTCCAACAATATCAACAAGCAACAGGGACATCATTCTCTGTCCCTGGGGATGGCAGAAATGAGTTTCTCCCCGTTTCCATCCACGAACCTTTATTTATTGGTTCTGACACTCTAGACAAAGCATGGTTCATTGTTGGGAGACGCAGACACAAGTCATGGTCCCTGCCCCCGAGAAGCTTGCAGCCTGAAGGGGCGGACATCCTCTCACTCAGGATAACCAGCGGCCTGTGGGCCTGTGAGGGAGACCCAACAAGAGCAGATCTGAAGGGCACGAGGTCGTTCTGGGCTGTGGTGCCTGGGGCAGGGCAGGGAGGAGCTGGGTGGGTGGAGAGGGAGAAGGCTGTTGCCTGTAGGAGCCCGTCACACCTTAAGGCTCAGGATCAGGAAAACTCACAGCGTGGGCAGCGGGACCAGTTAGCGGACACGCAGACTCGTGGGCAAGGCGGGATGAGGCTGAAGTCTGGTGGCTGCCTCGCAGCCGGAGCTACTGGGTTGGACCGTTCTCCTTTGCTAACCGAGACAAGCAAAGGCACTGAGAGGGAGCGTGGGTAAGGAGAGCCGATTTCGGAAGATGGACTTGCAGGGCTGTTTGGAACCGAGTATTTTAAGTATCGAGCAGAGCAATGAAGAGAGAGACTTTCAAGGTTCTTCTTAGCAAAGTCTGTTCTAAAATGAAAGACGAGGGGCCAAAATAATCAGGAAACGGCTGTAATAATCCATGGGAAAGGAAAGGGAGAGATGATAGGTTTTTAAAAAATGACTAATTGCATGCAATCCTTTCCTGAATACTCAGTCTCTCAAGAGAAACTGAGACTGGGAACCGGGAGGCCTGGTCAGACACACACTCTCCATCTTCCAGTCGGTCTTGGTGGCGGACCTCACCCCTTTAGCTAGCTCACTCCCCAGGCGGCAGAGCGCGCGCCAAACGTGTAGCCCGGCCCTGATCTTAACGAGAACCAGACGTTCACAGCCCGGTCAGGGCCGCAGCTGCAGACAGCTTAAAGGGCCGGAGGAGGCCTCAACGATCACGTACAACTTGGCAACTGCGGACAGTACACTCGAGGTCATTGAGAGGGAGCCATTCTAGCCACTCCCTCGTCTTGAGAACCAAGATTCTGAATTAAGAGGCTTTGTAAGTTGACTGACCACAACCAAACTGTGGGGAAAATGGATATTTAACGATCCAGAAATTACCATACAGAAATAAAATGTAAAAGGTGGCCCGGTCACAGAGCCATTCACAATCCGTGCTCCAGTGCAGAAGGCACGGCTTTGCGTAGGTGTGCACAAATAGTAACAAGGACCAGGCAGAAGCAAGCACCGATGGGATTTTCAGTGTGCTAAGAGGAGATGGAATACAAGGATGAGGTTACACCTAATGAGCAAAATGGCAGTAAAATTCCTACGAGTTTGGGAGAGAACAACAATACTGAGCTTCAAGTGACCAGAATCACAGCTACAACTCATATTATAAACAAGCTGTAGCTTTACATCGATTATGAATGAGGCCAAGGAGCCGGCCCGAAGGTCAGGGTGCACCCAGGGCCCAGGTGGTTTCCTTAGCTCATTGACATGCAGGTGTCACAGTCTTGCCCAGGTCAGTGCAGATCAGGGACTGCGTACAAGATCCGCACTGTTGGTGTGCAGTGCGCACACAGAAAACCTGAGAGAGCAGGGCTGCCTGGGTAGCTCTAGGTGGTGGGAATACGGCGATTTTAAAACTGTACATGTGTTTATGTGCATTTGTTTACAGTGCAAATCCTCTCCACAGACAGACCACTTATTAAGTCCATTTTCCTGATTATATATTTATTTATTATCATTTTATAAATTGGTTTTTCCTATTTCAAAGTAATACACATATATATACATACATTTTTTTTTTAAGACAGCAATATAAAATGGTAAAAAAACAAAAAGCAAAATCCTACGTTCTTTACTCTCAGAAACCACCTCGGTGAACACGGGGGTTATCTGGCCGGTAACTTGCTTTCTGCATTAGCACAAGGTGGACATATATTACTTTCAGAATCAGGAAACTATAAATGCGAGACAGATCAACACGAAAGATCCTTTTGTGCTTCCAACTCTTTAGAAAATAAATAGCTTGGGGACAGTGAGACATCAGTGATAAGTGGCTCTGCCCTTGTGTTCACAAGCCCTGAGCACCAGCACCCCCTGCAAATGACAGGGGCAGGCAGCCTGTGTGTTAGGGCACTGCGTGGGCACGCGGGGGCTGCCCTGGACACTCGAGTGGGACAAGTAGCTCTTACAGTGGCCAATTTAAAGGCACTTTTTGGAGGGGAAAGAAAGACTTCCTCAGGAGCGATTTCTCAGCCACGCGGCCCACCCAGCCCTTCGCTCCTGGGCGCATGGCACCTGCTGCTGCTTCCACGCGGCCCACCCAGCCCTTCGCTCCTGGGCGCATGGCACCTGCTGCTGCTTCCACGCGGCCCACCCAGCCCTTCGCTCCTGGGCGCATGGCACCTGCTGCTGCTTCCACGCGGCCCACCCAGCCCTTCGCTCCTGGGCGCATGGCACCTGCTGCTGCTTTGCTGGTTGAAGACGAGTCACCCCCCCAGGGACACAGACTGCCCACCACCCGAGAGGCTGCCCCCTGGTCCCCGGAGCGTGCAGGCGGTTTCCCCGCCCGAAGGCGCCTCCTTCCGCAGGTCGATGGAGGCAGAGCGGTCGCAGCGCAAGGCCAGCTCCGTCGTCACTGCCGCTCACACGGGGAGCCCGCTGTCGGGCGCAGGGCCGAGGACGGGGGCCGCCGCGGGCTGGGGACCCCGAACCTCCGGCTGGTGGGCACGGTCTTCCACAACCGAACGAGGCAGAGGCACGGCCGGGGCAGCGGTGAGGCCGGTCCCTGCAGGCAGGACGACTTGTCCGCAGGAGGGAGCGGGGCCAGGGGAAGGCGCCGCCGGGCAGCTGGAGGCCACAGGTCTGGCCCCACCTGCGCGTGCATCTGGGCTCACGGGGCCGCAGGGGGCCGGGCAGACGGGGGTGGGGGCAGACGGGATGACGGCCGTGCGCCCCGCTTTTGTTTAAAAGGGATCGGGGGCTTACGGGGTGGCCGCAGGCCGGTCACGATGCGACGGGCCACGCGGGCGCAGGACGCCTCCTCACTGGCTGTCGAACCTGTGAAGCCGTCGCCGCCGCATCTCTTCTTCTGGGGACAGACGGAAGCCATAGGGCGGGGGGCTGCTTCTGCTGCCTCCTGCAACGACAGGGCACGGCAAAGTCGCAGGCCCCTCCAGTGCGCCCACCTCACAGGCCGCTGCGTCCCAGGACTCCCGGGGCGCCCCCTTGTTTTAGCAGACGCAGGAATAGGACACGAGTTTCACCTTAGCTCGCCATCCTCCGTTTCAACATCAAGCAAGTATTTTTAGGGTGGTCCCGTCCCTGAACCTAATTTGACTCATTCGGAAGCTTCCTGACAACCCCCCTGCTTACCTTCTCTCCCACCATGCTCTGTAATTGGCATCACTTGACTCCCCTACAATCTCAAGGGCTTAGTTTATTTATTTTTAATGCTCAGACCTAACCTGTCACCGTCCCTAACCTCCCCACCTGCTGTGCTGGTTGGTTGCTCTCCAGCCTCTGCACCCCACTCCTCTCCCTCTAACCTGCGCCTCCTGCAGCACCCACACCCGTGGGCATCGGCCTGCTTCGACTGCACGGGGCTTCACAGACCATGGAGCAGGGGCTGCACTGCGATCACGGCCAAGGCCCGGGCAGGCAGACAAAACTGCAGTAATGTCTGAAGATCGTGTGATGGACCATGGAAATCAGTACTGAAAAGGGTTTCTGAGGGTGGCTGACACACCGAAAATA
>PVJL010019515.1:0-13714 GCA_004026885.1 Lyroderma lyra | reverse complement strand
CCACTGTGAACAGTGCTGCAATGAACATTGGGGTACATAAGTCTTTGCGGACAAAGGTTTTCAAGTTCTTTGGGTAGATCCCCAGAAGGGGGATTGCTGGGTCAAATGGTAGCTCCATTCCCAATTTTCTGAGGAACCTCCACACTGCCTTCCACAGTGGTTGTACCAGTTTGCACTCCCACCAGCAGTGTACCAGAATCTTACAGAGTTGGGGGGTGGGGGGCAGCTCGCTGATGCGATAAGTGAGCAGGGTTACAGAAGCTAAATGCATACATTAAGCAACTGGTGGAAGGAATATGGAAGTGGGAGTTCACAGAATTTATATTAAACAGTCTGCAGAATTTACATTAAACAGCTTTGTTAGTAATGGGAGTTAACAGACAACATGGACCAGTTTTGTCAGCAATTTTCCATTTCAGTTTCTCATAATATTGAGTCAAGAAATCAGGGCACTTATTGCAGATTTACTCTGTGCTTTTTTGCACAGAGTTAAAGTAGGTGGGCTTTGAAGTTTATTAGTCTAAACACCAGCTCTGCCACTTACCCCAAGCAGGGTAAGTCACTTTACCTCCTGAAACTTCAGTTTATTTACTTAAAATTATGATAATTCCACCTGCTTCACAGAGGTGCTGTGAGGACTAAATAAGATGCTCTTTGTAAAGTATAAAATACTTCAAACAGTTATCCCTGCTTGATGTTATTATTGTTCTTCTTCATCCTTCCTGAGGCATTTTTTCACAGGCTCCTCTTTCTTCATTCTAGAATAAAGTAAAATTCATCCACATGTTTGCCCGGGAACGTGAGGGATCCAGCTCCAGCCAACTCGGGGGTGTGTGCTTCTCTTCCTAACTTGTGACGTAGTGGTGTCCATAGCTGCGGTCCATCATGGCGGGAGTATTACACCATGGACATTGGCAAATACTACAAAGCAAGGCTTTTGGGGGTGGTCAGAGTCTGTTTACCAACACATCACTGCCCTTGGATTTCAACTTGGGTGTTCTTTTCTCAGACCTGTAGCTAATCTGATGTGCAGCAATTAGCCTGATTCCCAGCCTCTTGCAAGTGTTCATCTAGTGAGACTCTGCAGGCCTGAGATGTACCTTCTCTTGCCCCCATTGCCTCCATCATCCTCCAATTAGTGAGATCTGTGAAACACCCTCTATTGTCATAGCTCTTTCTGTCTTGCTGTTTCTACAGTGTTTACTTAGGGGACTGCAACACCTCCAGCATTAGCACAGTTCCTGCCTAGTTTTCATAATGAAATTTAAATGCCTTTAGAAAAAGAAGGAAGGAAGAAGTAGGAGAGAACACTCCAGCTCCCTCAAAACACAGCTATCTTTATGGGAAGGGTTGGCTGTCTAAGGTTTCCCATTGCCACAGCCTTCTATTTCTTCAGACAGGGAGAAGGGAAGGGTTTTGTTGACCTGCCTTCTTGCCTACAAGTTTGCTGATTTCCCCAGTGGTCTAGAAGGAAGAACAATTGATTAAACTTTTCTAAACAATTCCATCTGACTGATGCTTGGTAAAGTTTCCCCCTTGCTTCTGCCCATAGGTTAATTGTCCATTTATATTTTATTCTGGTATTCATCTTCTTTCTTCTTCTTAAGTATTTCAACTGGAAGTTGAGAAAGGTTATGGCTGAATCTGCTAAACTCAATTTTCCAAACTTTATTTTTGTTCTTTCTAATCCTTTTCAGGCCTTGCAAAAAGTTGTTATTTAATAAAATTATTTCATACTGTATTTTCTTACAGAAAGCACAGTAAACAACAACAGGATCCAATTCAACCTAGAATTTCTAAGAATTTATTGAAATATACAATAGTGTTCTGAATTAAAAGAGTCCTCTAATATGCACAAATTAATTAACAAAATTATGAACTGTGCCTAGAAGGAAAGCTGATAGCCAGGAAATACTCATATATAGCAAAGAATGTTTTCAAAAATTACCTTAACCTGAATAGATAAAGGCTATATCCAAATTTAAAATTTAAAATTGCCTTTAAAACTAATGGATTTAGGTTGAGCAAGAAACAAATCCCCAAATCAAGTAGGTATTGGATACCATCTACCAAAACAATTTCTGGCAGAGAAAAAAATGTTTTTATCAAATATGTACCAGAAACACCTGTATTTTAGGAACATCGTAGGAAAGAACATTCTACAGTTGATAGTGTAGAAAGAACATTCTACAGTTGATTAAAAAGTGAACACAAAAGGTAACCAGGAAGGTATCAGTGGATTATTCAAAGGCTGGTCTTGTGCAGTGGAACTCTGTGGACTGTGTGTGGATGCTGGGAAGTGATGGGAGTGAGGCTCTTCCCCTCTTCCCTCATTTCTCATCAGAGGACAGTCTAGGAGCATGAGTAATTCAATTTGATTTACTTTACCTGCATGCTGCCACGTTGTGATTAGTTGTCATGAGGTGTAGCCTCTTGCCTGTGAATAAGTCACCACATTGTTTTATTTCCATAGGAGTAACACCTTCCCTTGGACACCGGGAGAACCCAGGGAATGTGAATGTTAGGTTTTTAAACTAATCTGAATCCTTTTATATGGCAGTTGGCACCCACTTGGGTTCATCAGGTGCAAGGCGTGCTTAAGTAACCTCATTGTCTTCCCTATGAGATTGGTAGAAGAGAGGAATGCTATTGATAGTTACTTCTGGTTTAATGAGATACCTGACAAAAGCAATCATGATATCTTTATGGATAAGCCCAGGAAATGTCATGTGGAAATTACTACAATGAGTTATGTGGGTTAGATTCTTAGCTAATTTTATAACAGTGGCCAAACATTTTTGATTAATCAACCCATGTTGGCTTGGAGGGTTTTGGGGTTTGGGGTTTTTCTTTTTTTTGGTAGTTTTATGCAAGATTCATAAATTATTTGTATTTTTATCAGCTACCTTGATGACAACTTAGGATAGATGTTTACCAAATAAACAGATAACTAAAAAGTAAAGGAACAGATTACAGGATAAGTGTTAGAATCAAGACCTCCACAAACCATGTGGTGGACTTTTAAAAGATAAAATTTTCCATGGTTTAATAAGTCTGCTACACTTAAATTTTAAAGATCAAGCCTTATAAATAGAAGTTGAAGGAGACCTAGAATAGAAAAAAACTTCTTTAAAAAGTGGGAGGTGGGGAGCGGGACTTTATTGATTTTAAGCTTTTGTTACCTAATAGTTCATCACTAAGAAAAGGTAAGTACAACCTTAGGTTATATTATAAAAGCATAACAAAAGAAGAAAGAAGCTTAGTGTTTCTGTAATGACCAGACCATTCATTTTGTTTATTTATTACCATGGTTCAGGCCATCATTCTAGAAGTTATGAGAATCCAAAGGTGGATCAGTCTGAGTTACTTCAGGAAACTTCCAGTTTATTCACAGGATAAGTTCGTACTTTAAAAAACACGGGTGAAGGTAGGAATTAAGATATTATTAAGAAAGATACAGGTAAAACTGTATGTAAATTCAGAGAAGTCAGTGATTATTTCCAGAAGTAGGTATCAAGAAATACTCATTGAGTAGAAGGAAGAGCTGGAATAGAGAACGTGGACAAATCTCATGTGTTGTGTGTGTCTTTAGGGGCTGAGTGTCTGTGTCCTGCAGATGTTGGCATATGACTACAGAGGACAAACGAAGTGTCAGAGGCAAAATGAACCTAATTGAAAATCCCAAGTGCAGAAATGGTAAAAAAGTAGTTAAGTTTAGCTGAGTTTGTCAACAGTAATAGTGTGAAAGAAGATTAGCAAGATAAATTGGAGCCAGATAATTGTGCTTTATGAATATCAGTGGGAAGGGACCTAAGTTCTTCAAAGAGGATCTTTCCCCTCAAACAAGGGCTGAATTTCCAAGCTTTGCCTCTGTTCTCTGATCATCACAGTCTTACCTCTGGATTATTATTCTCCAACTCATGCTATTGGGGATTTGATGTCTCCTGCTATTCACAACTATACATGACTCTGATTTCCCTTATCCCTCTTATCTTTATACTCTTTTCAAAACCTAATACCAATTATTTCATGTCTTAATTGATACTTGTAACAACTACATTTCATGCAGAAGGTCTTGCATGACAAGGAAAGATGTTTTTATTTTACCAAATAGACGCAGAAGTGGTGAAATCACAGAAGTGATTTGAAAACCTAATCAACAACAATGGATAGATAGAATGAAAAGGGGAAGATTGAGACAGAGAAAGCAGTAATGAACATCATATTTAGGGTTGTACTTATGGAAATATAGAGGAGGGAGCAGTTTTAAAGGACATTCAGGAGTTCCCTGGTGGTGTAGTGGCTTAAGGCTTCGGCGCTGGCGCTGTCAACGCTGCGGCCTGGGTTCGATTCCCAGCCAGAGAAGTACCCACATACAAAAAAAAAAAAAAAGACATTCATAGCCATCTCTAAAGCAGGATCTTAGTTACTGGGGAAATACTGCTTTCCCCAGTGATGGTGGGAAAATACGTTCCTGCTCGAGGTAGGAACCAGGCAAGAATGATCACCATCTCCACAACAGATTATCTCTATCAGACTTTAGCCTACACAAACACTCAGTAGAAAACAATGAAAAGATTAAAATTAAAAAGAGGCAAAACTATCTTTATTTTCAGATGATATGATAGTTTACCTGAAAAACAAAACAAAACAAACCTCTAAATGGAAAGCAAAATGAAACAAATCTATCTAACTGTGTATCAATTGGTGAAACAACCATAAAGAGGAAAGAATGATTTCAGCTGTCTATAGAACAGGACTCTGGTTATATCTTTAGTGAGATATATTATAGGAGAAAAACAAACAAAAAAAAAACAACAGGGGAGTTCCCTGGTGGTGCAGTGGCTTAAGGCATCGGCGCTGGTGCTGTCAGTGCTGCAGCCTGGGTTTGGTTCCCAGCCAGGGAGCTACCCACATACAAAAACAAAAACAAAAAAACAGCAAAAAAACCTTACACTTTATTTAGTAGCAACTTTGGTATTATAATGCTATTGTTGTAATTTTGAAACTACTTCATGTACGTCATAGGATAAAACAACAATAAAAATTACATTAGCATTATTAGGAACCAATATTTTCAGTGTGAGAGAAGCAATATAAATATAAAATCAAAGAAGTTTTAAAAAGCTTATGTCATTCTCAGCAAACCAGTAAGGAAACTTCATCAATTTGGTAAAGCACGCATACAAAACAACAACAAAACAACAACAGCTAATATCACTTTATTGGTGAACTACTGAAGGTTTCCCTCCTTCTATTCACATGGTATAGGAGATCTAAGCCAGTGCAATAAAACAGTAACAAGAAATAAAAGGCATACAATTGGAAAGAAAGAAGTAAAATTCTCTTTATTCACAAACGATTTGACTGCATACTTAGAAAATGCAGTCACGTCTACAGATAAATTTCTAGAATTAATAAGTTGAATTTAACAAAGGTATCTGGGTACAAGATCAATAGAAAAAATATTATGTTTTTTTCATATTAGCAAAAATTAACTAGATAATTAAAATATTAAAACTATCATTTATAATAGCACAGGAAAAAATCAGATACCCAAGAATGAACTCAATCAAAACTGTGCAAGACTTCTAAAATAAAAACTACAAAGCATTGCCAAGAGAAATTAAAGAGCTGATTATATAGAAATATACAATTATAGGGATTAGAAGACTCAAGTTTGTTAAGATGTCAATTCTCCCCAACTCGATCTATAGATTCAGTGTGTATCCATAAATATCTCAGCAGGCTTGTTATAGAAATTCACAAGCTGATTTAAAAATTTATATGGAAACAGCAAAAGATCTATAATAGTCAGTCTTGAAAGAATGGATTTGAAGGATTAATTTACTAGACACCAAGAATTAATCTAAAACCTAGTCTAAAAGAGTAATTAAGACAGTATGCTAATGGCATGAGGACGAATAGATCAATGGAATAGAATAGAGACTCTGGAGAAGTTGATCCATCCATACATGATTTATAATAAAGTCACCAATGAATGGTATTGGAACAATTTCATGTTTATATGGAATAAAAAGACCCTAGTTATGTGCTCTGCTGTATGACATGCTCAATTAACCTAAGATTAAATCATAGGTCTAAATGTGAAAGGTAAAACTATAATACTTCTAGAAAGCACATAAGATAATATATTCATGGAATTGGGGTAGGCAAAAAAAATTCTAACTATGACACTAATGATTTTAATCATAAAAAAAGAAAATTTGACAAATCAGACTTCACCAAAATTAAAAACTTCTGTTCATCAAAAGCACCATTAAGAGAGCAAAATAAAATCACATGTCTACAAAGAGAATCGTGCTAGGATATTTATAGCAGTTTTACTCATAATAGTCAAAAACTGGAAATGGTCCAAGTGTCCATCAACAGGAGAATGGATAAATAAACCACATGCATATGGGTGATTACTGGACAATCCTTTCAACTTTTTTATAGTTTCAAAATTTTTCATAATAAGATTTAGGGCAGCAAAGTACAGAAAAGGAACACACAACAGGGTGCTAAATACGCTTTTAAATTATTCCTGCATATTTGGAACTTAGATCTGGAATGAATTTATGAACTGGCAAGGACACACATCGCCTTATATAAATCATTTTTATTTTATGTTTTATGTAACAGATCTGCATATTTTTAAATTTAGTATATATTTTTTAATAAATCATGAACTTTGCTGTGTCATGTGGAATAAAAGAAAAAGAAACATATGTACATCCTGTTACTGCATCTGCACCTATGATAGATCCAGTGCCAGCACAATATTTTCTTTGGGATTTTAGAGGTATATAGAATTGTCTGACTTTTTCAAAATTACTCTTTGAATGATTATTACCAAATAAGATAATTATTCTTAAAAAACAAGGAAAATAAATAAATAACTGTATTCAGCAGTAATTTGGATGTACTTCCTTGCTGTTTAAATTGGAAATTTCTTATATTACTGAAGCTACTTCCATAAATTTTTTTTACCCCAAAATGCAGGCAATATTTTCATAGAAGTAAATGTAGTGATTTGAAATACAAAAAATAAAGAAAGAATGAAAGAAAGGAAAGAAGAAGGTAATTCATGCATGACAAATTTTTTTTTTTAAGATGACAAGGATAAACTGGCTGTAGGGGATGAGGCGCGGATACCAGAGACGGCAGAGTTTCAATGAATACAGGTAAACTGAAGAGACTATTGCCTGAAATGCTAGCTGTACCCACAGTCTCCTCTGAGAGGTTCCTTCCCTGAACCCCCCACAGAAGGGAGCAGGCCAAGTGGTGCTCCTGCCTTGTTCACTGCAGTAGGTTGTCCCAGGGGAACTGTAATGATTTCCTTGGACCAATCAGATTCTCACTCTTGGGGAGTTTGGGAAATTTCAAGAGATAGCCAAGCAGTTGGCAAATTGCAGTAGAAGCTAAATTCACAGAGAAAAAATAATATGCAGATGCCATAAGGGAGTGGACTCCAAATCCATCAATTAGCAGAAACCGTGGGCATGAGAAAGGATAGTAGGTAATTGTATGACAGGAGAAGGAAGAAGCAGAAATGGCTTCGAGCTGTGTCAGTAATGCTCATGCAGTGCTTACGGCTTGTCAGCGAATGTCCTAAGTGTTCCTATATACACTAACCATTGAATCCTTAATGTTAAGGTAGGTACATTATTCTTCTCTTCTTTACAGATAGGGAAACTGAGGCTGAAAAGCATGAAGTCTCTTGGCAGTCTGTTTCCAAGGGCCCTGCTTTTAGCCACGCCACTGTATGGCCTGCCCCACCACATGGCTCCCCAGGAGTAGGGGCTCAGTTGCAGAGGCAGCTCATGTCCTATGTGACACAGGACTCAGGCCCAGCTCTGTAAGTGTTTGCCTTGTTTTTTACGAAGCCTATCTGGGAGACATGTCCTGGGATTTTATGAAGTCTGGCTGTAGGCCTGAGGATCCTTCCTATCTTACAACACAAAGCATAGAGGATGAAGAATGGCCAGAAGAGAGAGAGTTCTAATGAGTTAAAATTTGAAATGTAAGCAGGGAACACATCTGAGAGGGCCCTATCAGCCACGTTAAGGTGTTTGAACTTCATTCCAAAAGTAAGGGGTGTCACTGAAGTGTTGTCAGCAGGGAAGGTGGGGGAGGAGGGTGATGACATTTGCATTTTTGTAAGGATTATCTTGGCCTCCTTCGTGGAGGAGTGAGATAGGAGGCAGCAGGAGTGGTGGAAGGCTTCTAGGTAAAGGGTGATGACAGACTGAATTAGGGGGGTTGGCAGTGGGGATGAAGAGGTGTGGAGAAGTTGGAGAGATATTTAAGTGGGAGAATTCAAGACTTGGCGATTTATTGGATATGAGGGAGAGGAAACACCAAGAATGATAGCCAGGAAAACTCGTTCAACGACGCCATTCATTGAAAACGCAGTAGGAGAGAGTCCATCAGGTAAGGCTGGCTTCAAGGACGCGTGAACTGTGCAGTCACAATGGGCGCCATCATTGGCTTAATGTTCCGCTGTTGCTGCTCTTAGTTTTTGAACAAGTAACTCCACACCTTGGTTTTGTGCTAGGCCCTGCAAATTGTGGAGTTAGTCCTGCCATCAAGCAGTTGGGAGTGCAGCATCCGAGCTCAGAGAAATCAGGGATTGAGCATTGTTCCCCAAAGTGTGTTTCTCAGGGCTCCTAATAGGTGTTATGACAGGAGTGGGGTGGGGAGAGATGAAGAAGGAGGGGTAGGAGGTGGGAGTGATGGGTGGACAGTGAGGGGGGAGGGGTATGTAGGGTCCATAAAATGGGGCATCATGGTCAGGTAAATTGAGGAAATAACAGGTTAAGCAACGTTAAATCATTTTTTAAACTGCAGAGTATCCCAGAACTGTTAATATGTCATCAAGCTGTGGTATAATAAAGAATATCTGGTCTTTGTCCTTCAGAGCTTCATAAAAACCTCTGGAATTTCCTTAGTGAGGGGAGTGTCTTTGTTGTGCTAATGCCATAATATGGGTGGGGGTTGCATAGATAGCCTTAGGATGGGGGTGGATTATGAGAAAGATCAGTCATGTAATTAGAGTGTTGGAAATTTTGGCTACCCATCTTCCAAGAAAGGGAGGGGGACTGAAGATTGAGTTCAATTACATGACCAATGATTAAATCCATCATGCTTCTATAACAAAACCCCAATAAAAATTTTTTAAAAAAAACTTCTGGACTCAGAGGCTGGCTGGAGCTTCCTGGTTGGTGAACACATTCATGTGCTGGAAGAATGATACTCCCAGATTTTACAAGGAAAAGGCATGGGAGCTCTGTGACTTCCCCCACACCCCGACCTTGCCTTATGTGTCTCTTTCATTTGTCTGTTCCTGAGTTGTATTCTTTATAATAAAATGTAAGCATAATTACAATGCTTTCAATAAGTTCTGTGAGTCATTCTACTGAATTTTTTAAACTGCAACTGAGCCCCACTTTTACAGCTGATTAGTTAGAAATGCAGTAGTCCCTGGGACTTGAAGCTGGTGTCTGAAGTGAAGGCAGTCTTGAGAAGGATTTTACTTTTAACCTGTGGGATCTATGCTAACTCTGAGTAGTTAGTTTCAGAATTGAATTGAAATGTAGGACACCCATTTGGTATCAGAGGATTCATGTCAGAAGAGTTGAGCTGTAGTGAGTGGTACTTTGGTGTACCACCCAACCCAGGTTCCTCCTTTAGAACTGAAGTCCTCATTCTCTCAGCCCAGGGATCAGAGGAACTGGTTGCTGACTACTCACAGCTCCACCTCTCTCTGAGAATTGGGAGTGGTTACTCCCTTGCATCTCAGGCACAAACTGCATCCAATGACTAGAGAAGCCTGACCCCTTGTGCCTCAATGGAGCACAACTCTGAATGGCTATCCTATAGCTCCACAGTTCCCTGTGGGATCAGCTGATGGCTTTATGGCCAGTGTATTGCCATGAAACTTAGGTCAGTCTTGCTTCCTTCACACCCTTGCAAGCAGCATTTCCAAAAGGACTCCCCAATGAACCACCTGCACACAGATGTCCATTTCAGTCTGCTTCCTAGGGAATTAGACCTAGAGGCAACATTAACCTTTAAAAAGGAGGTAAAGTATGCAGCCTTTCCCAAACTTATTTGACAGTGAAATCCTTTTTCTATACCATCATGTGGAGTGAGGGTGTTGCTGACTGGCTGGTCAAAGATGGAGGGCTGACACTGATTGTTTGGCCTGCACAAGCATATTCTCTGAGCAAGTTGTCCTTGATTGATTAAATGGGTTGAAATCTGATAATGGCAGCTACATATATACATATTTCTATGGCTACAGAATAATCAGGTTTTTTTCCCTAGGAATCTGGAAACTTAGTTTTATGTTCTCAAGGAGGTACTCTTTTTATTATTATTATTATTATTGAACAGAATAATAAAACTGAAAAGAGAAAATGAAATAACTTGCCCAAGATCAAAAGTGGTAGGGAGAGGATTAACATTTTGACATTCAGTTGAGATATTGCTCTCAAGTGTTAACAGTCACACCCAGGTGGGGGACCAGCCCATTCTGCGTCTCTGCCTCTCCTGCCAGTCTCAAGGTGGCTGCTTCTGTATGTTCTTAGTTGTAGGGCTTGGGTTCCACTAGACTGCACATAGTTGATCAATAAATTTATTATAATTAAACAATAAGTCTTCAAGGATTGAACGTTGGTCCTAATTTTCCAATATTATTCATAACTCCAGAAAAAATATTTTCATATCTAGTATGGTTTATTTCTTTAGAATACATTAACAGGTAGCATTACTTGGTAAGCAACTATAAATAATTTTATGCTTCAAAATTTATAATGTTAGTTCAAGTACACACTTGGGAAACTTCCACCTTAATAATAATTAAAACAAAAACAAGGTATCATTTTTGGCCTACCATCAATTTGGCCTACCAAATTAACCAAAAAGTAAATTAATTAAATACTTGTTAGTAAGTTGTTATGAACTTTTTAATAAAGCAATTTGATAGAAAATAGCAACAGCCATAAACATATTTATACTCGGGCTGCAACATATTTCAGAGACATTGCCAAATCAAAGCATGCTTAGTGAACATATTCAAGACTTTGCATATTGGAAAGAGGTGGTCTGCTTAAATTTTCAAAACCTAAAAACAATGAAAATGAGCAGCCTTAGGGTGGGTATGATTAAATTTAGCAAACAGGACATAACATTAAAAATTTTATGTATAATAAGTATTTAATTACTCATCAAAAACAATGAAAATGAGCAGAAAAATTATGCTCATTAAATATACAACTTAGGCAAATAGATAAAATTTCTGCAATTTCAAATTTTGTAACAAATTGAGATATTAATTATTGATTTAAAAATTCAAATATGAGTAGACTCCAATTACACTTTTGCCCCAGGATCTGCCAATGTTAGGGAGCTGACAGGGGTGTTAACATTTTGGTGGGGGAGGGTTGGCTTTTAAAATTTTTCTGAGCACCACTTTTGTATTTTTCATTTCTTTTGCTTGTTTGTTTGTTTTATTTACTGAGATATAATTAGCATATAACATATTGGTTTCAGATGTACAACATAAAGATTTGGATATGTGTATATATTGAGAAATGATCACTAGACAGTAAGTCTAGTTAACATATGTCACCATACATAGTTATAAAATCTTTTCTTTCTTGGGATGAGAACTTTGAAGATCCACTCTTTTAGCAATGTTCAAATATATAATACAGTATTATTAACTATATTCACGATGTTGCACATTATATCCTTAGGACATATTTATATATTTTTTATTTGAAAGTCAAATGTAACAGTATTCAAGATACACAAACTTTGTATATATATAAATATATAAATTAAAGTGAAATTTTAAAAAATAAAATATTCTATGTATGTTATATGTAATTGACATAAAATTATTTTATGTATTTTATATTTTATATATACAAATGATGGTTTCATGTGTCAAACTGGTTAGGCTATATTACCTAGTTATTCAATCACACTAATCTAGGATTGCTGTGAAGATATTTTGCAGATGTGATTAACATCTATAACTAGTTGACTTGAAGTACAGGAGATTACCTCCATAATGTGAATGGGTCTTATCCAATCAGTTGGTCTGCTTAAATAAGAGAAAGAAATGATGTTTCCCAGACAAGAAGAACTTCTGCCACAAGTCAGCAGCATCAATTCCTACCCAAGAACTTCTAGTCTTGCTGACTTGTCCTGTGGATTTCAGACTTGCCATCCCCACAATTTCACCAACTAATTCCTTGAGATAAATCAGTCATTCTCTCCTTCTCATCCTAATACAATGTTTTAAAAAATAAGTATTTTCTTCTAACTACTCAAGATTACTGAACGTAAAAGGCCCAGTAGAAATCATAATCCATTAATATAAAACCTTTTTATTTTTATTTATTTTTATGTGGGTAGTTCCCTGGCTGGGAATCGAACCCAGGCTGCAGCGTTTACAGCACTGAAGCCTTAGCCACTACACCACCAGGTAACTCCAATATAAAAATTTTGAACCCAAAGTATTTAAATAAACTTGTACTTTATTTTTTTGAAAGTTTAATTCAATCTTATTAAAGAAGTTGATAAAAATAAAGCGTTCACATTCCAGCACTCAATGTCCATCTTGTTGCACTATAAAGAATATTGTTATGCTTTGTGCTTACTGCATTCGGACTTACCGTATCAGTCAGGGCCAGTTAGGAATATGAAAAATGACACCAGTTGTTTTAAAAGCAAAAAGTTAAGGAATTGGGTATCAGAGGAATAAAACATTGAAAAGGGGTCATGAGGATAATAACATGAAGATGGTATTCTCAGAAGCTACCATGCCCTAGGGCTGAGAGAACAAAGAAGAAACTGGAAGCTTGGAGGAGGACACTGCAGAACTGAGGTGGAGACTGTTGAACAGGAAGAGTAGCCTGACTGGTGGATGCCGTGATGCTGGTTCTGGGACCTCATTAAAAGCTGGACACGAACCAGCTGTTGCTGCCAAGCTGAAGGCTTATTGTGGAGGCCATGCTGACAGAAACACCCAGCAAACAGGAGAGAGGAACAAGTTTCTTTCTTCTCTGGCCTTGCAGCCTCCCTGTAGCATTCTCAATTGGTGGAAAGTAGAAATGTAGTTTGCAGAGACCCAGTGACCGCGTGACAAAGCAAAATGTAGGAGGTGGTTTGGATCTGAGAGACAATACAATGTAAGAGTGAAACAACTTGTTTAAAGTTACAAAATATTCCTCTGTTACCATATGCAACTGTTGTGAATACAACATTTATTCATCAGTTCTTCCAGAACAATGTATTGTAACACAAAGAAAAACAAGAATGTTTGGCACTATTGGGAAATACGAGTACTTTACCATGCAGAATCTATTGTGTTTCTGCTCTCTGAGGATTTGACAAGTTAACAAATTTATCTTGTTTCTAACCTAAGCACTTTTTCTGCTCAAATCTGTCCTGAACTCCAGAAAGATATTAGCCTCCAATGTCTGCAGTGGAACTACCCACAAATCTTCATGGCATTTAACACAGTTGCCTTCAGCTTTGAGGATACATGTAGGGCAAGCCACGTGAAGAAGATTCCCCTGGGTCCTGAACAGGAGCAGATGTAAGGTTAGAGGTAGTGCTGTGCCAGAGCTGATGGTAAAATTCCAAGTGGCAGACGTGCTCTCTAATCCTGTGTGTGTGTGTGTGTGTGTGTGTG
>PVJL010019514.1:0-13714 GCA_004026885.1 Lyroderma lyra | reverse complement strand
CGCATATGAGTGAAATCATGCAGTTCTTTGTTTTTTCTGTCTGGCTTATTTCACTTAGCATGATGATCTCCAGGTCCATCCATTTTGTTGCAAATGGCAATATTTCATCTTTTCTTACAGCTGAGTAATATTCCATTGTGTATATGTACCACAGCTTCTTTATCCAGTCATCTGTTGCAGGGCACTTTGGTTGTTTCCAAAAGCAATCCCAGGTAATTAAAGACAGACATTATATAATTTTAAAATGGTTAATTCACCAAGTTGATGTGAAAATACTAAATGTGTATGCACCCAATAACATAGCTTCAAAGTACATAAACCAAACATGATAGAACTAAAAAACAAGTCCACAGCATAGTTAGAGATTCTACACTCTTGAGTTACTAGTAAATATAACATGTAGTAAAAAAATTCAGTAATGATATAGAAGATAAATCAAAACACTATTCATCAACTTAGTCTATTTGACATTTTTTATACAGCATTCAACAAGAGCAGAATAAAATTTTTTGAAGTGAACATAAAATCTTTATGAAAAACGAACCACATTCTGGAACATAAAACAAATATTAACAAATTTATAAGTATCAAAATTATATAAAGGATGTTTTGTAGTCATAATGGCATTAAACTAGAAATTAATGGCAAGATATTTAGATAAATCACCAAATATTTGAAAATTAAACACAGTCTTAAAAACGATGAAGATGAAATCACAAATATATTAGAAAATATATTTAATTTTTAATTAAAAAATTACCTTGAGTCAAATGAAAATTAAAATTTGGTAAACCAAAATGTCTAGGAATGTAGCTAAAGCAGTCCTTACAGGGACATTTATAAGATTAATTGCTTGCATTAGTAAAAAAAAGAAAGGTCTGAAATCAATAACTGACATTAAACCTAGAAACACAAGAGAAAATTAAAATCCATTTATGCAGAATAAAATAATACAGGTAAGAGAGAAAATAAATAAAATTTAAAACAATCAATAAAAACAAACAGCTCTCTTTTGAAAAGACCAATAAAGTTGATAAACATCTAGCTTAACTCATCAAGACATAGAAATAACAAGTGTTGGTGAGAATGTGGAAAAAATTACAACTCTTGTATACTATTAATGAGAATTTTAAAAGGTGCAGCAGTTATAAAAGATAGTATGGAGTTCCTCAAAAACTTAAAACTTGAACTATCATAATAATCCCACTTCTGGATATATAGCCAAAAGAATTAAAAGGATTTCAGGATCTCAAAGAGATATCTGTATTGTCATGTTCACTGCGGCATTTTTCACAATAGCCAACACATGGAAAAACCCAAGATGAATAAATAAACAAAATGTGGCATATACAGAAGATAGAACATTATTCCTCTTTAAAATAAAATAAGAAAACCCTGGCATTTGCAACAGCATGGATGAATTTGGAGGACATTATGATAAGTTCCCCTTTGGAACTTACTGTGGTCCCAAAAGAGGGGAGAAAGAAGGTGGCAGGTGGATATCTTGAGATCACCCTGGACCCAGGAGAGAAAAAAAAGGTGCAGAGGCAAAGGCCATGAGATGCACTCTGCATGCCAAAGCTCACTACAGTCCTAGGAGAGAGAAGATGTGAAGTTACATGTGCACCTTACTGGTCCTGAGCATTTCTGCCTGAGGGATAAGCATAAAATATAGCTTAACATAGAACTCAGGGGAGAGACCCTGGGGCAAAGACTGAACACAGAAGAGCATAAGTATACATTGGCTTCACTGCCTTCAGTGCCAAGCAGAAAAAAGACATGGAACCTGATTGCCTTCCCCACCTTCCCAGTGTTTTTGCAGGTCCCAGAATTAACCGTAACAGTGAGTGTTGGGTTAAAAGCAGAATATTTACAGCTCTGGGAATTTGGAAGAAAGTTCCTGCATGCCAGACACACAGTGCAGCTAGTTCCAGTGTCAGAAAGAAAATGGTGGGGACTAAGTAGCAGTGATGGGCTGGCAGCTCCTATCATTCGTAGATACAAACACAACAGTCACCTCTTCCAACATATCCCTGTGCCAAATTTTGTAGCTGAAAACAACCCAGGCACCTAAGGCAGCTGAGACAAATAAACTCTGCTAAAAAGGAATGGAGATAAGAAGCATGCTTAAGAAAAGGAACCACTGTATATATAAAACTTTTTTTTACATAAAATTAATGGTAACCACTAAAAAAAATATCCAGAACTGACACACATAACATAGAAAAAGAAGACACAGAGGGAAAAAGTCATAGAACATCACCAAACTAAAATAACTGACAGAAACAAAAAAGCAAATAAATAATGGAGACACCTAACTACCAGAAATAAATAATAAAATGGCTTTAGGAAATCTTCATATATCAATAATTACCTTACATTTAAGTGAAAAGAATTCACTAATAAAAAGGCACTGAGTAGCACATTAATTAAAAAACAAAACTTTATATGCTGCCTTTTAGAGACTTATCTCAGTTACAAGGACATATATAGACTCAGAATGAAAGAGTGGAAAATGATATTCTAAGCAAATGAGACCCAGAGCGAACAGTTGTAGCCATACTTACATGTGATGAAACAGATGTCAGGACAAAAAAAAAATAACAATAGATAAAAATAAACACTACATAATGATAAAGGGAACAAAAAAAGACATGAGACTTAATATATGAGGCCTGACAATTAAGTTTGTGATATTGCTACTGTGCACTTATGTTGGCAGCTCTGTACAAATAACTTGGTAATGTTTCATAACCTTGGTATATCTGTGCCTCACAGATGTGTTTGTGTGAACTTGTGGTAGTACCTTGCTGAGTGGTGTTCATTGTTGTTGTTGAGTGTTTTTGTGTGGCATTGCAAGAATGCTAGAGATTGAAGCAGAGCAACCAACAAACATTAAATTTCTTGTTAAACTTGGCAAGATTGGAAGTTAAATTAAGGACATGTTAGTTCAAGTTTATGAGGATAATGCCATGAAGAAAACCGCAGTGTACAAATCAATGTTCTTTTGTTTTGTTTTGTTTTGTTTTGTTTTTTGGTGGTTCCCTGGCTGGGAATTGAACCCAGGCCACGGAGTTGAGATCGCTGATGCCTAGCCACTACACCACCAGGGAACCCCAATAAATGGTATTTGAAGAGAGAAAAAGCAGCTCTGATGAAGAGAGGTGAAGGCAACCAGTAACAAGCAGAACTGACCAAATCACTATGGAATTGTGCATCAGAATAATCAGCTGATTGTGAAAAGTCTGCATGAAAAACTTAGACAAAAACGACCTGAACTTTTAACCAGCAGGTCATAGCTCTTGCATCACAATGCACTAGCTCACATGGCACTGTCTGTGAGGAGGATTTTAGCCAGTACACAAATAACTGTATTGGAACACCCTCCCTACTCACCTTAGGTGGCCCCCAATGACTTTTCTCTTTACCTGAAGATAAAGAAAATATTAAAAGAAAGATATTTTTATGGCATTCAGGATATCAAGCATCATATGAACACAGCTCTGATGGCTTTTCTAGATAAAGTGTTCCAAAATTGGTTTGAAGGGTATATTAGGTGCTGGCATTGGTGCATAGCTTCTCAAGTGGGGTACTTCAAAGGTGACCATAGTGATATTCAGCAATGAGATATGTAGCACTTCTTCTAGGATGAGTTTGCAAACTTAATTGTCAGACCTTATATATGCACCCAATCAAGAAGCATGAACATTTATAAACCAACTACTAATAGAACTAAAGGGAGATACTGGCAAAAACAAAATTATAGTAGGTGACCTGACACCCCATTGACAGCCATGAATAAATCACCCAAACAGAAAATCAATAAGAAATTATCAACCTTAAGTAATACATTAGAGCAAATGGACATAATTGATATTTACAGATCATTTAATCCTAGAAAACAAGACTATACATTTTTTATTAGTATACATGGAACATTCACAAGGATTGATTATATGCTAAGACAAAAAAACAAGCCTCAGAAATTTAAAAAAATTGAAATTATACCATGCATAATTTCTGATCACAAAGCTTTAAATTTGGGGGTCAACTACATAAAAAAAGCAAAAAAAAAAAGCAGAAAAATCAAATATATGTGGAAAGTAAAAAACATGCTATTAAAAAGTGCCTGGATTAAAGAAGAAATTTTTTTTAAAAAGTAGGGGTTACTTAAGATAGCAAGATGAGAAGACAACTATGAGACCTCTCCTGGAAAATACAATTGAACTACTGCAACCCAATGGGGGAAACCCTGAGTGGCAGAACCTCAGCTAAGAGATCCACACATCACAAGAAAACACTTGAAGGTCAGAGAAAGTGGGGTAAACAGGAGAGGAAGAAAGGGAGTAGAGTAGAGACAGAGCTATGGAATGCAACCTGGGGCAGGCAGAAGAAGGAATGAGGTGGGGACCTGGGGACACAGGCCAAATCCCATGGGCTGAAAACAGAGCTGAGAAGAGCAGAGGAGTGGAAAGCTGCAGCCCTGTGAGATTGTGGAACAGTTAAAACCCAAACTAAGTGGTGGCTCACTGGGGCCCCAATTGGAGCGCTGCACACTGGGTGGGTTAAAGGCTAAACAAAGGCCTCTAAACTACCTTGGGTGAGAATAGAGCCCCAACTGCAAACAGAGCCAAAAGGCTGGCAGTGTTAGTTTGACTGAAAATCACCTCTGGGTCAGTTTGAAACTGAGAGTTGGTGTTCATGGAAAAGCTGACCAGAACAAATCAGTCTTAAATGAAACATATGCTCAGAAGAGAAGAGAAAGGCTGAACTGGTGGTACATGCCTTACAGAGCCCACCTGACACCCTACAAGCAGGCTTTTCTTCTATACATTCCCACCCAAGCCCTCACTGGGCTCTTGGTGCATTTTAAACCTGGCCCATATAGTGCTCTACAGATGAAGGATGGTGGAGCCAGTACCCAGAGGAGTAAACCCAGGGTAACCAGTACCATTTCCCCCCAGGTAGAAACTATAGACACAGAGCATGGCTGCTTCTCCTAACTCTCTTCCAAAGCTCATCACCCCAACTCCACCTAGTACCTGCTTCACAACAAGCTGAAAAAGGCAAACTGCCATTACCTGTGAGCAAACAATCCTGAGCCTCTCTCAACTAACTCTGCCCATGTGAAAACCAGCAGGAGGACTCAGGGAAACCATAAAGCGCAGGCACAGCAGCTTATTCCTGCACTGATCTCAGACACAAAGCATACCATAGCCCACCACATTTTCCTAAAGCGGAGGTACAGAAAGACCAAGGCAACTGAGTAAAAAAAGTGAAACCCACCTTCCAGGAAAGCTCCCAAAGTGGGATTGCTGAATCAACAAGAGAAAATACAGTAAGACACTGCAATGACATCAACTGGAAAGTGAGAGAAAGACCTCTTAGTATCTGCCAGGAAAAAAGTCCTCATGCCCAGAAAAAGAAACACATCAAATACAGTGAGAACCTTAGGGTTCAAAGCCACTAAGAAAGAACATAAAAAATCTCCAGAAAAGGAACCTATAGAATTATAAGTACATAATATTAATGACACAGAATGCAAGATCAAAGATTTTAAGACACTTAGAGAAGTCAAAGAATGATGGCAGAGTACTCAGATGCAGCTAAATGATCTCAGAAAGAAAATCTGAGCAAAAAAAGTACTTTAACAAAGAAATTGTAACTATTAAAAAGAATCAAATAGAAATTCTGGAGATAAACAATGCAATATAAAAAATTGAAAAATGAACTCACTAACATAAACAATCAGAGCTGACCAGATAGAGGAAAGAATTCATGATATTGAAGATAGAAACATTGAAATGTCTCATAAGAAAGAAGACAGAGATTCAAGATTAAAAAAGGAAAGAAAGAAAGAGCCATACAGGAGATTTCTGACACCCTGGGAAAGAATAAAGTTAAAATAATAGTAGTACCAGGAAAAAAATAATAAATAAGAGCAGAAATCCACAGAGAGCTTATTCAAACATATAGTAGACAAGAATTTTCCAAACCTCTGGAAAGAACTGGAACCCCAAATTCAAGACGAAAACAGGATCCCTAGCTAACTAGATTCTAGCAAATACTCTCCAAGGCACATTATACTGAAGATGTCAAAATCAACGACAAGGAAAGAGTTGTTTAAGCAGCCAAAAAAGAAGGATTATAGCCTTTAAAGGAAAGCCCATCAGGCTATCATCAGACTTCTCAGCAGAAACTCTATAAGCCAGGAGGTAGTGGAATCAAATATTCAAATTATTAAATTAGAGAAACTACTAGCAAAGAATAATTTATCCAGCAAAGTTATCCTTTAGATTTGAAGAGGGAATAAAGACCTTTTCAGACATCCAAAAGCTGAGGGAATTCACCAGAATAAGGCCAGCATTTCAAGAAATACTGAAAAAGACTATTCCAGCTGAAACAAAAGATCAAAATGAATGCAAAAGAGTTAGGAGAACAAAAAAGTAAATATAAATGGGCTGAATTCACCAATAAAAAGACACAGAGTAGCCGACTGGATTAAAAAACAAAATCCATCCATATGCTGTCTCCAAGAGACAAACTTCAGCCACAAACATTAACACAGATTCAGAGTAAAAGGGTGAAAACAATACTGCAAGAAAATGGCACCAGGAATTGCCATACAGATATTTAATAAAACTGACTTTAAAATAATAGAAGTAACAAGAGACAAAGATGGACAGTTTATAATGATAAAAGAAGCAATACAAAAACAATAAGACATGAAACTTATTAATACACATGCCTCCAATCAGGAAGCACCAAAATTTACAAAGCAACAACAGATCTAAAGAGAAAATGACAAAAACACAACTATAGTAGGGGACATAAACACTCCCATAACAACCATGGATAGATCATCAAAACAGAAAATCAGTACGGAAATAAAAACTTTAATTGATATATTACAGCAATTGAAAGAAATGAATAGTTACAACACGAGACTATATATTCTTGTATAGTGCACTTGGAACATTCTCAGGGATAGACCATATGCTGGCACACAAAACTAGCCATTGCAAATTCAAGAAGGTTAAAATTGTTCTAAGTGCATTATTAAACCACAAAGATTTGAAATTGGAGATAACTGCAAAAAGAAATCAGAAAAAATTACATGTACATGAAGATTAAATGACATATTATTAAGAAAATGACTAGATATAAAAAGAATTTTAAAATATTAAAAAATACATAAAAACTAATGGCAAAGAAAAATACAACATATTAAAATTATTAAGATGCAACAAAAGTAGAAATAAGAGGGAAATTTATATCATTACAGGCATATCTCAAGAAACAAAAAACTAGCACAAGTAAATGTACTAACATCCCATCTTAGAGAAACAGAAAAAGAAGAACAAAAAACTCCAAAGTCAGCAGAAGGAAAGAAATAATAAAAATGAGAGCACAGCTAATGAAATTAAGAATACATCAACAATAGAAAAACTTTAACATAACAAAGAACTAGTTGTTTAGAAAAATCAAAATTGTCTAACTCCTGCCCAAGCTCACCAAAGAACAAACAAAAAGACAGAGATAACCAAAATGAAAAAGAGAAATTAGGACTGATACCACAGAAATACAAAGGATCATAAGAAAATATAATGAAAAGTTTTATGCCATCAAATTTAACGACCTAAAAATGGTACAAGTTTCCAGAAATATGTAGTCTACCTAGATCGAAACAAGAACTCAATAATCTCAATATACCAGTCAATAGTAAAGAAATTTAAATGATCATTCAAACCTCCCGAAAGGCAAAATTTCTGGACCAGATGGTTTCACCAATGACTTATCAAGCATTCCAAAAAGAATTAATACATATCTTCCTCAATTCTTTCATAAAATTGAAGATGAGGCAGTACTTTCCAACTCATTCTATAAGACCAACATTACCCTAGTACCAAAATCTAAAAAGGATAACACACACACAAGAAAACTATAGACCAATATCTCTGATATAAACACAGATGCAATAATCCTTAAAATCATATTAGCGTATAGTATATAACAATGCATTAAAAAATTATACACCATAATCAAGTGAAATTTATTCCAGGGGTACAAGGATGGTTAAATATATGTAAATCAATGAATGTGAAATACCACATAAATAAACAAAAACATAAAAACTATATGATTAAATCAATTAATTTTTAAAAAGCACATGACAATATACAATATCCATTAATGATCAAAACACTGAATAAAATGGGTTTAGAAAAAAGTACCTCAACATAATAAAGCCCATATATGACACACCCTCAGCTAATATCATACTAAATGGGAAAAAGCTGAAGCCAATTCTCCTAAGATCAGGAACAAGGCAGGGATGACTCTGTAGTCACTGGTATTCAAAATAGTACTGGAATTTCTGAACAGAAATTGCTGATTAGGCAAGAGGAAAAAGTAAAAGGTATCCAAATTGGGAGAGAGAAAGTCAAATTGCCATTATTTGCAGGTGACATGATTTTTTTATATATAAAATTCTAAAAACTCCACCAGAAAACTATTAGAAACAATACACAAATACAATAAAGTTACAGGCTACAAAATCAATGTACAAAAATCAATTGCATTTTTATACAACAAGCACAAACCTTCAAAAAATAAAAAGGAAAAGTACAATACCTGTTCCAGTAACAACCAAAAGAATAAAATACATAGAAATTATCTTAACAAAGAACATGAAGCACTTATAAACTGAAAAAAAAACTATAAGATATTATTAAACGAAATTGAAGAGGACACAAAGAAATGAAAAGATATTCCATGTTCATGGATCAGAAGACTCAACATAGTTAAAAAGGCCATGTTCCCAAAGCAATATACAGATTTAATGCAATTCCCATGAAAATTCCTCAGACATCTTTTCAAGAAAAAGATTTTTAAAATATCAGATTTATATGGAACCACAAAAGACCCTAAATAACTAAAGCAATCTTACATTAAAAGAATAAGGCTGGAGGTATTATGCCCCCCAATTTCAATTTATACTACAAAGCATCAATAATCAAAACAGAGTGGTATTGGCACAAAAACAGACACACAGATGAATGAAACAAAATAAAAATCCAACAAATAAACCCACATATATATGGACAGATAATTTTTTACATAGAAGCGAAAAATATACAATGGAAAATAACAAAGGCTCTTCAGTAAATGGTACTGGGAAAGTTGAAAAACCACATACAAAAAAATGAATCTGAACTATTAACTGTCATCATATAACAAAATTAAGTCAAAATTGATTAAAGACCTCTACATAAGACCCAAAACAATAAACTGTATACAAGAAAACATCGGTACTGAAATTACAGACCTTGTGTTCTGAGAGAAATTTATGAACCTGACCTCAAAGGCAAAGGAAGTAAGAGAAAAAATAAATGCATGAGATTATATCAAACTAAAAAACTTCTACACAACAAAAGAAAGCATAAACAAAGCAAGGAGAGAGCCAACCAAATGGGAGAAAATACTTGCAAACAGTGCCTCTGATAAAAGGCTAATACCCAAAATACATAAAGAACTCATATGACTCAACAACAAAACACAAACAATTCAATTAAAAAGTGGACGGACCTGAGTAGACATTTCATCCAGGGAGATATAGAAATGGCCAACAAATATATGAAAAACTGCTCAACTTCATTAGCTATGAAGGAAATGCAAATTAAAACCACAAAGATACCACCTCACACCTGTTGGAATGGCTATTATCAACAAGAAAAGGAGTAACAAGGGCTGGAGAGGCTGTGGAGAAAATGGAACTCTTGTACACTGCTTGTGGGAATGCAAATTGGCACAACTGCTATAAAGGTTGGTGTGGAGGTTCCTCAGAATATTGGAAATAAAGTTACCATAAGACCTGGCAATTCCTCTTCTGGATATCTACCCTCAAATTTTGAAACCCTCATCTTCAAGACTTATGTACTTCAATGTTCATTGCAACATTGTCCACAGTGGCCAAGTCATGGAAACAACCAAAGTGCCCTGTTATAGATGACAAGATGAAGAAGCTGTAGTACATATACACAATGGAATATTACTCAGCTATGAGAAAAGACAAGATACTGACATTTGGATGACATGGATGGACCTTGAGGTCATCATGCTGAATGAAATCAGCCAGACAGAGAAAACCAAAACCATAGGACTTTACTTATATGTGGAATATAAAACTGAAAGCTATTAAAAAAAAACTCATACACATAGTCAATATTTTAGTGCTTACCTGAAGGTAAAGGGGGTGGGGAATGGGAGAGGAGGAAGGGTTGTCAAGCATATGTTTATAAAAAGAGAACTGACTTGGTAGTAAACACATAATGCAACACATAGATGACATACTGTAGAACTGTACACCTCAAATTATGTAATATTTTCTAACCAATGCCACCCCAATAAATTTAACAATAAAAAAATAAAGCAGAAAAATATATTTGTGAACACAGAAAATAAATAAATAAATAAATGGTACATAGAAACAAATGAGAATTAAAAACACATCCCATCAAAATTATTGAGGTGGGGGGGATTGCCAAGATGGTGACCAGAGAGAGGATCTCTAATATCTCTCCTGGAAAATACAATTAAATGGCTGACTAGGAACCTACACAGGAAACCCTGAGTAGCACAGTAACAGCTGAGAGATTCATGCATTGCAAGCAAACACCTGAATGTTAGAGAAAGGGAAGCAAGTGGGAGAGAAGGGAGGGAGTAGAGTTGGATCATGACCCAACCCAACCTTGACTAACTGAAGAAACTAGGAAAGAATCAGGGAACACTGGCTGAGAAGCAGCATGATACTGGTCCCAGGGGAGGCTGACTGGTGATAAGAGTGAAGACCAGAGTGGCAGGAGCCCTGCGAGACCACAGGTGAACTTGACCAAGCAGCAGAGTGTTAGAGACACAGTCTGGGAGCTGAGCCATGGGTGGCACAGAAGCTGAAGAAAGAAAGCATCTGTACTGCCTAGGCAGGAATAGGGCCCGCAGCTGAAGCACCACAGCTATAGGAACTTAAAGACATTGCTGAGAGTGGCTGCCATGGAAATGCTGAAATACTGTCTTGGGTAAAGTGCAGGCTCAGGAGAAGGGAAAAAGACTGAGGTGGTAGCATTCGGACCACCCAATATAAGCACAGACCTCTATCAGTTTGTATACCGTCGGCTTCCCCACTTTTGCCCAGCTTCCCCAAGGAACAGCAGAAGAAGAGTGACCTTGAACAGCCCCACACACAAGCAATGTTGGAGGTCTAAAATATGGCTTAATCACCTCCACTCTCTTCCAAAGCTTACCTCCCAATGCCACCTAGTGTTGTCTCTACAGCAAGACACTACAGTGATACCAACTGAGAAGAGAAACAAGAATTCTCCCTGGAAATGTAATAGAAAAAGCACTCATGCCTAAAAAAAAGAAGCTGTGGTGTCCTTTGCCACTGTGCAGATAAACACTATGAATACCTTAGGATGCAAAGCCACTCAGAAAGATTAAAAATCTTCAGGAAAGGATCTTATAGATCTGGAAATTTATGAACTAAATGACAGAGAATACAAGGCTAAAGTCCTAAAGGCTCTCAGGGAAATGAAATCATATTGGCGGAACACCATAGCTGAGGTGAATGATCTCAGAAAGGAAATTCATCAACAAAATAAGCACATTAACAAAGAAATTAAAATTATAAGAATCAGATGAAAATTTGAGAGATAAATAATGCAATAAAAGAAGTAAGAAATGAAATAACTGCCATAGAAAACAGGGCAAGCCAGATGGAGGAAAAAATTAGTGATATTGAAGAACAGAATATGGAAACAACAAAGAAGCAAGACAGAAATTTTAGAGTCAAAAGTACTGAAAGAACTCTAGGAGAACTATCTAACTCCATGAGAAAAAATATATTAGAATAATAGGCTTAGAAGAAGGAGCAGAATAAAACTCTACATAGAACATATTCAAACAAACAGTATATGGGAAATTTCCTAACCTATGGAAAGATCTGGAACACCAAATTCAAAAAGAAAATAGGTCCCCTTGCTTTCTGGAACCTAGCATATCTTCTCCAAGACAAATTATACTGAAGATGTCAAAAACCAAAGACAAAGACAATTCTCAAGGCAGCCAGGGGAAAATAAATCTATAAACTTTAAAGGAAAATTCATCAGGCTGTCATCAGACTTCTCAGCAGAAACTCTTTAAGCCAGAAAGAAGTGGAATCAAATGTTCAAAATATTAAAAGAGAGAAACTTCCAGCCAAGAAAAAAATTATTCAGCAAAATTGTCCTTCAGATACGAAAGCAGAATAAAGACCTTCTCAGACATACAGAAGCTGAGGGAATTCTCCAGAATGAGGCCAGCATTTCATGAAATACTGGAGGAGGCTGTTTGAAGTAAAACAAAACAATAGAATAAGTGGAATGAAGTTGGGACAACAAAAAATAAATTTAAAAAAAGAAGGAGAAATAAAGGTCATAGGAAATTATCATATATCAATTATCACTCTAAATGTAAATGAACTGAACTCACCAATAAAATAACAGAGTAGCCAACTGGATTAATAAACAAAACCCATCCATATCCTATCTCCAAGAGACACATATCAGCCATAAGGGCAAACACAGACTCAGAATGAAAGGATGGAAAACAATACTCCAAGGAAATGGTATCCAGAGAAAAGAAAGAGTTGCCATTAAGATAGTTGATGAAACAAACTTCAGGTTAAAAAAGATAACAAGAGGGAGTTCCCTGGTGGTGTAGTGGCTTAAGGCTTTGGCACTGGCCCTGTCAGTGCTGAGGACTGGGTTCGATTCCTGGCCAGGGAACTACCCGCATACAAAAAAAAATAAAATAACAAGAGACAAAGATGGACGTTTCATAGTGATAAAAGGGACAATACAATAATAAGAACTGACACTCATTAATATATATGCCCCCAATCAGGAAGCACAAAAATTTACAAATCAACTACTAATAGATCTAAAAAGAGAAACTGACAAAAACGCAATCATTGTAGGGGACCTGAATACTCCCTTAAAAGCCATGGAAAGATAATCCAAGAAGAAAATAAAAAAAGAATATCAGCTTTAAATTACATATTACAGCACATGGACATAATTGACATTTACAGGACACTTTATCTGGAAAATAAAGACTATAACTTGTTTTTTAGTGCACATGGAACATTCTCAAGAACAGACCATATTCTGGGAAGCAAAACTAGCCTCAGCAAGCTCAAGAAGATTGAAATCATACCAAGTCCAGTCTCACGCCACAAAGCTTGAAATTGGAGAGAAGACAAGACGGCGACTGGAGAGGAGGTTCCTAAAGTCTCTCCCTGAAAACACAATTGAACGGCCATCCGGGAGCCAAGAAAGAGGACCCTGAGTGACAAACCGGCTGTTGAGAAATCCACAAATCGCAAGTAAACACCTGAAGGCTGGCGAGAAGGGGGCGAGTCGGGGAGAGGGAAGGGAGCAGAGACGGACCACGCGGGATAGGGACACGATCCCTGATGATTATTCGGAGCTGCGCAGTTTGGGGGAGGGGAGAGAGACTGGGGAGCTGGGGACGGAAGGAGTTTGGGAGCCAGCCTCTGGAACTTTTGAGTGGTAGAAGGGCTGAGCGAGGACTCTGAACTGCAAAGATAACACCCCAGCTCTAAGCCCCCTGGAGACCTACACAGGGCTGCAGTTCCTGTTCCCAGCCTGCTGCAAAG
>PVJL010019513.1:0-13714 GCA_004026885.1 Lyroderma lyra | reverse complement strand
CTAATGTTAATTTCTATCTTACACAGGCATTCATTTTGCTCTTAAAACATATCACTACTATTCATTGGCATGGCACTGCACCTCCTAAACTCAAGATAGACTCTCTTGGCTCTTCATCTTCTCAACAACATCTCCTCAGAGAGGCCTTGCCTGATTGATCTATCATGATCTAAAATTATATTATGTACCCTTTTAATTACATATTGTCTATCTCATCTCAGATAGCAAATTATTCAAGGACAGGTATTACTGAATGTACACTACAGCACTTAAAACTTTGCATATAGTAAGCCTCAGTTCTTTAAAACCTAAGGAACATTATTAGAACACTGGTTTACATTTTAAGCAATGCAGGCATTATTTCTACAACATCCTTGACTGGGTCATCATTGAAGAACATTTTGAACATCTCCAGTGATGGTAAGATTATTATCTCATGAAATAGTTCATTCCATCTTGGATCAGTTCTACTTTTTTGAAGAATCTTCTTAATACTAAATTAAACCTCTCTCCTTATAATTTCCACCTACTGCTTTTTGGAGTTATTCCAAAGTAAGTCTCATTCTTGTTACATATCCAGACCTTCACATTTTAGAAAACCAGTTGTAGATATTCTCTAAATCTTCTCATTTGCATGAGAAATATTTCCATTTTCTTCAACAGTTCTCCATATAGTATGCTCTTCCAACCTTATCCTTTCCATAACAGTTTGGAAATTCCTAATTTATCTGTTTTCACCTCAAAATATCACACTTAGAACTTAACAGAGTCCCTGTCTCATTTGCTTGAACTAGCATAGAGTCTGTGGAACAAATACCTTTCTTAGTTAATCTAGGTATCACATTATTATCCATGAAAGCACAGTGACTATACTGGTAGTTCTGATAGAAAGCTTGTGATTAACTACAATCTCCAGTAATTTTCATAAGTGTTGCTATGAAGGAAAGCACCTTCCATTTTGTAGAAGTGAAGGTCTTTTCTGAACAACTCAGTGCAATATTTTACATGTACCCTGATTAAACATACTTTTGTTAAATTTTAGTATAGTGTTCCATGTTATTTTAATATTTGGATACCAACTCTATACTTCAACATAATAAAGATTTCTCCAAATTTTGTGCCATCAACATATTTAATAAGCATGCCTTCTATGGCAACATTCAAATCACTGATAAAAATATTTGCATAAACTTAATAAACACTGAGTCCCATAGCATAACAGCATAACATTAGAGACCTTTTCTTCCAATTGATTCTGACATTATGTGTGGTTCAATGAGCTATTTATAGCTCCTTTAACAGTTTCTATTTAGCTGAAGTCACGATGCTCTGTGAAAAATTATTTAATTAACAAAGATTGCCTTTTATTCATTTCATTTTAAATTTATATGCATAACATTATATACACATTACTCTTTATATGTATATCATTATATATACATCACTATATAGAAATTATGTGCATCATCTCGATCCTATGGATAACTACCAACATAAGATGTGACAAATGTCAATATTATCAGCATCCCCAAAAGCAGATTTTATATAAATATATTCCCACATTTTTAAAAATATCACAATATAAATTTCGTTCTAAGACTGTTTGGATATCCTCGCAGAGAAATGCTAAAAATCAGAAATCAATATAATCAGACCAAGAATATGTTTTCATGTGTATGCAACAGATAAGAAAACAAAGCTATGTCAAATAGTGTGTTAATCTAGAAGCCTCAGATATTATAAGGTAAATTCAACATTATCTATATTGCTTAAAGTTCTTATATGACATCTGCTCTGCCACTACACTGGTTTTAACTAAATTATGCATATTGCAAATAGCAATCATATAGCAAAATGAATACTTTTTAACATTAAATAGACCCAATTAACTGGGAACAGTATCTTTCAGAGTGCCCTTTTAATTTTAAAAGTTAAAGATATAATCAAGTCAAAACTTCCATTCTAAGATATATCTTACAAGAAAAATCTATTATTATGTGGCAGTTTATGGCACAAAAATTTATTTGGGGGCAATTGTATATTTACCACTGCTTTCTCAGCTACTTTACTCATCTGAATGGGACTTATAGTAGCCCTGCATTATACAAAGTAATTTACAAATTATTTTCTTTTTTCGTGATTTTTATGAGTATGGGAAAATTCTTATTGATTTTTCTAACTTTTTAACCTCTTTCCAGAAAAGCAGGAGCATTTTTCCTAGATATAACTATGTGAAGTCAACTGCTCCTGGGGGCAAATACCAAACTTTTCTTTGCTCAACACAACCATTTTTGCTTCTTAGGAGAAAAGAGAAGATGAAGGATCGACTTCAAGAACTAAAACAATGAACGAAAGAAACAGAACCCTCTAGAGACAGGCATGTGTCAACTATAGAAGCAGAGGAACAAGGAATGATTCTGCAGCAAGCTGTTGTTTATGAAAGAGAGCCTGTAGCTCAGAGACTCCTACATGAAATCCAAAAACTACAGGAGAGTATTAATGATTTGACAGATGATGTTCAAAAATTTGGGCAGCAACAGAAAAATCTGGTGGCTTAAATGAGAAGATTTAGTCTACTTAAGAGAGAGTCCAGCATTACAAAAGAGATAAAAACCCAAGCAGAACACATTAATAGAGGTTTCGATGATTTAGCAAAAGAAGTACAAAAATCAGAGATTGAAAATGGTCCATCATCAGTCATCACAAGGATACTTAAATCTCAGCATGCTGCAATGTTCTATCATTTTCAACAAACTATGTTTATATACAATGACACAATAGCTTTAAAGCAAGAGAAGTGCAAAACATTTATCTTCATCAGCTTCAAGTTGCTGAAAAAGAAGTATCTGAAGAAGAAGTAAGTGATATGCTTCACCAAGGAAAATGGGAAGTTTTTAATGAAAGCTTGCTTACAGAAGTCAGTATTACTAAAGCTCAACTCTCAGAGATAGAACAGAGACACAAAGAACTTGTTAATTTGGAGAACCAAATAAATGATTTAAGGGAGCTTTAAATTCAGATATCTCTTTTAGTAAATGAACAAGGAAAAAGCATCAACCATATTGAAATGACAGTGAATGGTACAGAAGAATATGTGCATACTACTAAAGAGAAACTTTGACTAGCTGTAAAATCAAAAAAAAAAATTCCTTGTAGACTATTGTGTTGTTTGTGTTGTCCATGCTGTGGCTCAAAATAAAAAAGCTATTTTAGAAATTTTTTGAGATTTAGCATGGAGGATGTCTGGTATTTTAGTGTCTCATTTCTTTCTTCATTTCACAGACCGATTCACATACCTTTCATCACTATTAAGTAATAATTTTCCCCTTTAGGTCTTACTACTAAAATTACACAAACTTCTGAAGCCAGGAACATAAAACAAGCCATCATTTGTAAACTCAAAACAGTATATGTAGCTTTAACCTCATAAATTAACTACTGAATATGGGATAAATGATCTTAAGTTTCTGATCAGGTATCAAGCTCTATGTAATCTTCGTAATTTCTCATGTCTTTACAAAACGAATGTTGATAAGTGACAACTTCTTAAACTATCCTTTTGGCTCATTTGAGAGTACTCTGGTAGTTAAGAATTGTGAAAACCAAGACCTCAAAGGGTGCTATATTCAAGCAATATTAAACTAGAAGCTGTATGATATCTTTTATGCCCAGATAGAACAGTTAAATAAGTGATCAACAAATCCTGATAAAATTCAACTATGTACTTAATGAGAAGTCTAGTTAGTAACTGAGAGCTGAATATAGTATAAGACTTAATTTTTTATTTTTTTTAAATTTTTTGCCTTTTGGTATGTGGGCAGCTCCCCGGCTGGGAATCGAACCCAGACTGCAGCACTGACAGCACCAGCGCTGAAGCCTTAAGCCGCTACACCATCAGGGAACTCGTGTAGTATAAGACTTAAGAAGGTAAGTTAAGGCATTGTTTTCCAAAACTTGGGTCCATTTAGGACACAGTACTGCAGATTAGGAGGGTTGGCAAATAAAGTAAAAAATAAAAGCAATTCTATTCTCAAAAGTTTCTCCATCTCTCTGTTGTAAAGCCAGGCACTAAACTATGGGCTAGGGATATAGTTTGAACTCAGAAAAGCAGGGAGGCTTGTAATTCACAATCTAGTGAAAACAGATAATCAGCAAATACAAATATGAAATTACGTTATGTTCTCGGAAGAGACTTAAAATATGAGTATGATGAGATAGAGACTATCAGGGTGGCTACTTCTGTTTGGACAGTCAATGAAGGCCTCTCTGAAAGGAAACAACAGTAAGTGAAAATCTGAATGATGAGGACAAGAGAGGGTATATTCCAGGCACAAGATACAAATGGTATAAAGACCCTGAAGAGGGTACAATTTACTCCTTTCAAAGAAAAATGATCAGTACAGTTGCATTATAGTAGCAAGAGCAGTGAGGTTAAGAGATGAAGTTAAGAAAGGTCAGTAGGTTCTACAGAGTTAAGATTTTGTAAGCCTTGTAAGTCTAAAGTTTAAAGCGAAGTATCATCAATGCAAAGCCCTCAGACTGCTTTTGGCATGGGAATAATGTTATTAGCATAAATTTTATATTTGAGAAAAATCATTCTGTCTACTGTATGGAGAGTGAATTGAATGGATTTGGGGCACCTGAGTAGAGGATAAGCAAATAGGTACAGAAAACCACTAGAAGATGAATGCAGGAATCCCAGAAAGAGATAATGGCGACTTGGGCTAGGATAGGAATGGAGGTGGTAGAAGCAGTACTACTTTTCAGATTAATAAAGTACTTGTTATGTCTCAGCATTGCTGTAATAATTTTACAAGTTTCCCAAAAAGAACACTGAGTATACAGCAAGGTTAAGTAACCTGTTGCATGTCACAGAAACTGTACACAGCGAATGAGGACGTGAACCAAGGCAGTCTAATTCTAGAACCAGTTCTTCACTACTATATACCATACACTGGTGATGAAAAAAAGAAATTGGACTAACTTGTGTTAGATTTAAAAGGTAGAAACTTCTGGATACTAATTGGGTAATACTGCCATTTACTGAGATGGGAAAGACAGAAATCACCTAAAAGATATGTAGATGTATGAGGTGTAAAAAAAAATATGGTGACTGTATACATTTAAAAGAATTATTACAGTAAGAGTTACATTGACATTAATACCCCTCAGAATACTCCCCCTCACTTTGAGCACACTTGCCTCATCGTTCTTGGCACTTTCTTTTTTTTTTTTTTAATTCATTTTTATTGTTAGACTTATTGGGGTGACATCTGTTTGCAAGGATTACATAGGTTTCAGGCATACAATTCTACAGTGCATTGTCAACTTGATGTATAATAAGTTCACCACCTAATGTGACTTCTCTTTCCATCACCTTATATTTAGCTTCCCCCCCTCCTCTCCCACCCCCTCCCCTTTCTCCCCTCCCTAACCCACTTTCTAAAGCAGTTCTGGAAGTCCTCTCTCGCGAGTGTCTTTAGTAGCGCTGTCGTGGCTGCCTCAATGTCCTCCTTCGATTCAAAATGTTTACCTTTCATGGTCATTTTGAGCTTGGGGAAGAGCCAACAGTGCCAGATCCAGTCAACAAGGTGGATGAGGACACACTGTACCAGCATAAGGACTTCTCAGGGCATTTAAGAAATGATGTGCATAGGAAACAGCCTGAGAAATGAGCGAATGGTTTCATCCTCCATCACGACACTGCTACAAGTCACACACCACTTCTGCCACAGCAATTTCTGTCAAATAAAAACAGTACGGGGTGTCTTCATCCACTGAATCCACCGTACCCACCAGATCTGGCACTGTGCAACTTCTGGCTGTTCCTAAAGTCAAAATGGCCGTGAAGGGTAAATGTTTTGAATCGATTCAGGACATTGAGACAGCAATGAGAACACAACAGGACACTCACGGAAGAGGACTTCCAGAACTGCTTCGGAGAGTGGCAAGAAAAATGGGTAAGTGTGTTCAAAGTGAGGGGGAGCATTTTGAGGGGGATTAATGGCAATGTGTATTTTATGGTAATAATTTTTTTTTAATTTAAACATTAGCTATGTTTCTTTTTTAATCTCACCTCACAAAAGACTGGAATCCCAGTTAGGGTATTCCAAAATTTAGACTTCATGCAGAAAAAGAGATAAAATAGGAGGTGGAGAAGGAACCATCAGTGAAGTAGGAGGAAAACCAAGAAATAAGCTGCAGTGCCAAATAAGAGTGTTTAAGAACAAAGGTGAGGAAATTATTGATTTTAGGTAAAATAAGAGCAGCAAAATGACAGTGGATTTGGCAACATGGAGATAATTTGTTGACCCTAACAAGAGCAGTTTCAAGAAATTGTAGAGAGGAAAGCACAAATGGGACATATTGAGGAAAGGATGTGGTATGGAGAATTACAACAGCCACAAGAGACTATTCTTTCCAGAAGTTTGAACAGAGGTCTATAAAAAGGAGTCCACAGCTGGAGACGGATGTGGAGTCAAACAATTCTGTAATACCTAAAGTTAAGAGACATAACAAGGCATTCAGCTGATGGAAATGATCCAGGGAGTGATAAAAGAAAAACAAATGGAATAACAGGAAAAATAGAAAGGGGTGGAATCTGGGGTACAGATAGAGAAGCTAGCCTTGGATAAAAGAAGAAACAATTCTTTTCCATATATAGGAAGGAAGGCAAGGTTTAAGTATAAAGGCAGACAGTTGAGCAAATTTAGTGGTGGGAAATTAAGAGAATTCTCATATGGCAGTTGCTTTCTCCTCAAAAGACTGAGGCAAAACTATTAACTGAAAGTACAGTGGGATTAAGGGAGAAGAAAAATATACATACATACATCTCCTGACACTACAGAATAATTTTTAATTCATAAAATGTAAAGAAATTAAAGAGCTTTCCACTGTGTCAGTTATCAAACATTACTGTAGAAAAATATGTATCCCATATATCAGCTTCAAATGTTTAAGAAACATTATAAAAGAGATAAATTTAAAATTGATGAAAAACTCTCTAGCTAACAAGTGGTGAGAGCCATAATTCCGTGCCTTCCAAAATTATGCTATATCCTTTTATCTAGTGCCTTCCCTATTTGTTTACAATTGTTTTTAAACTGTTTATCATGAGAATTAAGAATATTAAGTACTATGTAACATTCATTGGCATAATTATATTCAGATGGAATTATAAACAATTTTCTATTGGCATTTATATCTGCATATAATGCTTTTAAAGCAAGACTTCAGAGAACTTTTCATAGCAGTGTATCATATACAATTTTCACTGTTACATTTTAAAATCACCCTAACCTAAGCAATAAGAACAACTAATTAGTTGCTGAACATTTTCTATATTTTATTCACACACATCATTTTTTCTTAATATTATTACCTTAATAGAAAAAATTCTTAAGCATTGAAAGCACAATATCAGCAATCTGCTGCTTCTGAAAGTATGCTATCTTAAAAATAATTAAAAGTAATGTGAGCACTTGGGCTCATATTCTTATCCACTAAACTATATTTTCCTCTGTAATCAAAAGCTTCAGGTAGTCTGAATCACATGAGACATTTTAAAACTGATATCCTAATTCATCTCCATCCAGACACAACATGTCCACAATAACTATTCATATCCACCATCACATTTACTGAACATTAGTCAAACACTGCACTAGATGGTTAAATCACACTTTTTGGAATTCACATGACAACATAGGTATTAATATTCGTATGTATAACACACTCAGAAAGATTAAGCTACTCAAGGCCTGATTTCAAAGCCCACACTATACCATAATTCTCAGTGTTTGCTGTGCATCACAATGATTGGGAAAACCTGAGAAAACAAACCAGAAGCATTCTTTGCCTTACTGAGCCTGGGCTGATGCTAGTGAAGATTTCCCTAGACAACACCTTGCTGCCTAACAGCACTGCCAACAGGTTTTTCTTTGTCGTTTTGTTTTTAAATACAGTGTGTTGGGACATGGGATGGAAAGGATGGGAACCTCTGCAGGGCCCTGGTGCACAAATTACCTAGGAAGTCAACCAGCTGCCAAGTTATACTGTAAACTACAGCTGCTCTGAGTGAAGATGGATGCCACTGGAGACTAAAGGAAGCTCCTTGCAAGAAAGTCTGGAGGTGAGTCAACAGTACTCATATTATGAAGATGACTTGGTAAGTTCCCATTGAAAGAAGAGAAATCTTAAGCCAATGGACTCTATAAATACAGTGAGTAGGGGTTTCAGATGGTAAAAACAGTAAATGAGGGAACTCACAATCATTTCAAAGAATCAAATAATTCAGTGACATAGGTAATCCATCTTTCCATACTTAGGGTTCCCAGCATTCTAAAAATGACTTCAGTTCTATTATTTATTATTTAAAGGTCTGACTTAGTAAAAGTACATTTGACACAAATTCTAATGAGACTTATTAGGAAAATTCACAACTTAGTTAACTTTTCCAGGGTATATATCATAAAGAATATAATTTTAAAAAAACTTGCAAACTAACATTTTCCTGTAATATTGTCTAGAAGGAAGGTGAGTCAAGTAGGCATACAGAGGTCGGAGACAAATATCCCACACTGAAAAAGTAATAATAAAAGTTTGGCTATTATTTCCCTTGATATGGAAACTCACTGTCATGATTTCTAACCTTTTTGGTCATAAAATCCTTTCAGAATTTGATGAGAACTAGGATCTGCTCCCAAGAAAAATGCATATGCACTCAAAATTGCATATGTGAGGGAGTTCCCTGGTGGTGTAGTGGCTTAAGGCTTCGGCGCTGGCGCTGTCAGCGCTGCGGCCTGGGTTCGATTCCCAGTCAGGGAGCTACCCACATACCAAAAAGCAAAAAAAAAAAAAAAAAAAAAAAAAAAAAAAAAAAAAAAAAAAAAAAAAATTGCATATGTGATTTCAGAGGATCTTGGGAGGCCACCTATAGAACAGAGACCTCCAGATCAAAAAGCTCTTTTTTATTGAAATATTCTTAACTACTAGTAAGACCACATCAGAGATACTGTTTTCTTCCCTGAGTGAAACTCCTCTGTATTTATCATTTTTGTTGTCAAGCATCCAATTTGTGAGGTTTGACCAAAAGTTAAGTTAGGTCATATAACTCCACAGAAAAGCAGATAGTACATAAAGAGAAAGTGGCACTATTCCAAGAGTTCAAGTGTGGTAACACAAGGAGAATTGTTATTATCCAGGGAGAAAATTTTAGCCTGTAGGTCTCCAGGGTTATTCCAATGATACTTATTAGGAGATTCAACCAGAAAAAGCAGGGTAATTTACAATTTCTCTAAGGCCAACTTTCAAGACTATATCAGAGAAGAGATGTAGAAAGAGCATGTGTCTTCTTGTAACACTGTAATAATCGTGGGTTGTGAAATATTTCAATAGGTTAAGATGTTTAAAATACCTCCCAGCTTAGTTCTTCCCACAGGTAATCAACAAATAGTGCCTTCTATTATTAATGAAACATTTTTTAAGGTGAATGTTGAGCTTCAAATTTTGAATTTTTGCTGATTTCAGTGCTATATATAACTGAAAGTTGTTCACTTTTTCTCCTGAAAAGGTCTTCTTTACCTGCCAAGATAATCTAGTTTCAGGTTTTAAATAAAGTTATAAATGGTTAAAACAAAAGTGGGAGATCATTGAGAGTAGATAACAATTCACATCTCAGTCAATCAGAATATCACTTAAAGATCTCTACAGTAGATGTGTGAGGAAAGAAAAAACTTTCTAGGTAAATAAACAGGTTAACACTGATTACAGAGCAAAATGTTTGCACAGCATCTATTTTTGCTCTCTTTAGAAGGAATACAAATTACTTTTTTACCCTTTACTGAAATGGATTCTTGGGACAGCTACAGTATGATTCACATTTTTATACACAGCTGAATACCAATGCAGAATTACAATATTTAACAGCTACTTTTATTATAAAAGTGGCATTCAACCACTAAGTCCAAAGAAGTAAAGTGACCTGCCAAGATGATAAACAAATACACACTTTTAGAATCTAGGTTCCAGAATTTTCATCTTCTGTCTAAACACATGGTTTTTCAACTTTCCGCCACTCTTCTCAGAGATTTCAATTAAAATATTATGCTGATTAAGTGATAAATATAAAATTGCCAGACAGAACTTCTGAGCTAGTAAAACAAAGAAACCTAGAGGTATTCTATGATTCTGGCCTTTCAAAAAAGCCCTCAAGTCTATGACATAAAGTGAAATCTGGCTGAGGCTTTATTTGCAGTGACATGCTAACAGGATGGTGGTATGCAGGTGCAAGTCAGACAGAGGTAGAGACTGTCTAGGGTGGGCTACTGTGATCATCCATTCTGCTTTCCATAGCATAAATGAATCCAGCTCTCCCAATCTGAAATTTTGTGATTATGGACAAGATTCTAATTCTTCAGGTTTATTTTCTTCTGTTGAATGCTGAATCTTTTCAGAGGTCTGTGGTTGTTCTTTATTCCCTTATTATTAGGGGTGAGAAAAGAAAATTATCTGGGTATTTAAGTGAGTTCTGAGATGCTTTATGGGACTTACATCAATGGGTTTAGGCTCAGACAAGAACCTGTAATTTAATTTTGCAGATGAAAAGTCTAGATGACTGTGGGCAGGAAGGAAGCAGCTGTGTGCAACATGGAGCACTGTAGACTGCCTCCTAATTCAGGTACTCTCCCTGTACTTCTCCACAACCCACCATCACTGAGCTTAGTAGGATTCTGCTGGAGGCCCCTCCCACTTACTATCCAGTGGACTTCTTACTGCCATACCTATTTAGGTGCTAGAGACATATCTGTTAAAAAACAGAATTTCCTAGCTGCATGGGGCAATGAAAAAGGCAAACTGAAAGGCTTTAATTAATCATAGGAGTAGTAGTAAAATGATGAAATTTGCATTTTAGAAAGAATGCTCATATTCTTTACAAATTCTTGCATTATTTCACTTTTTAAAACATGTAGAAGATGTACCAGTTTTGTAATTTGAAAAACATGAAATAGAGAAAAGAGCTCCTGCTAGGAATGTAGAGGAGAGCTTGGAGGATAAGCAAGACTACTGGCAGGGAGAGAGACTCTTCAGGAGAGTGTTGCTATGAGCAACACAGTGGGGAAGTGAAGAGAGGATGCAAGGAGGTAACATCAAAAGGAACAGAAAGTAGTAAAGGATGCCAGTAATATTCAGACAGTAATATCAATAAGAGAAAATAATTGTAGGTCAGAGAAGAAAGGGTGAACAGGAGAATTTCCAAATATGGGGTTTGGGTAGATATTCAAGAGGGCTTTATAAACATTAAAAAAAGGTGGGATACAAAATTCTCTATATCATATGATCACTGCATACATGACATGTTTTACAAAAATATGTACAGGAAATTCATCAAAATGTTAAATGTGGTTTGCTCTGCATTGTAGGTCAATCTTTTTTTTTTTTGAACTCATTCTTTCTTATATCTTCTAAATTTCTTAAGAATATAGTTTTCTGTAGATTTTGTATATTTTTGAAGCACATTCATTTCAAAAAGCAGTTTACCTTTATTAATAATAATACTATGTCTGTAAAACTCCCTTAAGAAAAACTGATCACATGGCAAACCATTTTATATTTCATAAACATATTATATCATCCATAATTTATTCTCATATCTTTGTGAGATTTGACTATGAAATTAAAGCAATCATCTTAGCTGTGGTATATTTTGTTTTGTTTTGTTTTGTTTCTATTCAGGAAATTTACTAGCTGAAAGAGGTGAAAGAAGTGAAAGCAGATAATCTTGCTGACAGTTACTTGATTATTCAGTAATCACTACAGTCACATAAATCGCATGCTCCTGCCTTGGGGCTTTTCCACATATATCTGCATGACTGACTCTCTCACTTCATCTCATCTGCTCAATAGCATCCACTATGTTTACTCTAACTGTAAGAGAAAAATGCTCCTTTCACCACCATTACCATAAAAACTTCTCCATCTTCTTTTACCTGTTTTGTTTTCAATACACTTATGTCACATAATTTTCGTATTATATTTATTGTGTGTTTCACCCCCTAGAATATTCTGTTTCTGAGGTTATAAGTGGACTTTTGTTCTCAAATGTATCCTCATACCAGAACGATCCTTGGCACATAGTGGATGCTCAATAAATATTTGCTGAACTCACAAGAGCATTTATAAATAAATGCATGAAATAAAAGAAGAGATTAAATAAATGGTTGTGAGGTCAAAAAAAGCATATACAATTACTTTACAAATGAATATCAAGCATTAATACTTTTTACATTAAAAGTCACTCATTTTCTGCTTAAACATCTGTAGAAAGTAATTTAGTCTATGGGGTTCAACAAAGTTCATTCTTTGTATATTAGGTCTATTCAGGTTTTCTTCAGATTCAAAAAGGTAAGATTAATTATATAAATCAAATAACTTCTCTAATTGATTAAATGTATAAAAATTAAACTATATAAGCTTTACCAATAAATAATGCAATAACATTGTACTTTTTGTAATCAGAGGTTCCTAACTTCCTCATTTTAAAATGTTTATTTATTACTGCAGACCACTGAAAAACTGCTTACAACTTCTCATTTAACTACATGTTTGTTTGTTTGAATCCTTGTGAATCACAAGAATGAGAGCATACGGACAAGAAAATAAGGACACACATTCTACTTACTCCAATTTTAAGAGGAAACTACTTTCACTTCACTATGTCTTATAGTTATAGCACCATCTGGTGTTTTCTCAGCAGAAATACTAAGAGGGCCAGTAATGCAAAAGTCGTTTGTCACTTAGCTTTTAAAAAAGGTTTAGGCAGCTGGACAAAATAATATAAGCATGTGGTTAAGTGACAGATCATAAAGTTAATTTGTAAATGATAGAAGTAAAAATTGAGACATCACTGTGGCATTAGAAGAATAAACCATTTAAATAACTTTTAAACAGAAATACTCTTCAAGAAATAAAGGACAAAGGCAAAATATATTGCTTATTAAAGGAGGAAAAATTTGAAAAACATTCTAGAACCTTGTTAATAAACCATTAAAAATCCAAATTTAGATAAAAAAGCAAATTTCAAATAAAGAGTTTATATTTGAATACCTAAGAGATCCAAATAATAAGGCTTCTTCATAATATAGCCCCAACCCTTAATCCCTATGGGTACCATCATAAAAGGGCCTCAGTATATTAACAACTCCTAGTTACTTACATACATTTTATTATACTAGATCAAGACTATTTTAGCACATTTAGTATTTTGTAGCTTAGCTAAACTTCTTAATTGGCTAATGCTGCTGCCTCTCCATTTACAATGACATCAACATTACTTATACCAATATAGGCTTTCCTGATATCCTAGGATGTCTTAGCACTTCTGACATTGTCTCTTTTGTCTCTTCCTTTCTCTCTTCATCACTGGAATCCACCACAAATATTATCCCATAGGACTCAGCATAGTAATTCTTCCAAATTCCCCGAATTCTTTTTCCACCTCCCATGTCAAAGATGGTAACTTCAAACTTTCCTTGTCTAAGGTCAATTTTGGAAAATCCAACAATAGGAGCTACATCTTCAGGTACTCTGTTTCAAATGACATAAAAGAAACAATCTTTAGACTTTAACATAATAACAATTTAACTTCACAACTTAAATGACATAAAAAGTGTCATACTTTAGTGCTAAATGGAATGTTTATTATTTTCTTACACTT
>PVJL010019512.1:0-13723 GCA_004026885.1 Lyroderma lyra | reverse complement strand
TCCCTCCACACACACACACACACACACACACACGCACGCACGCACGCACGCGCGCGCTGCCCCGCCCTCACACAGGTGCAGCCTCCTTGCTCTTGGCTGCCTGCTCAGTACATGTCCTTCCTTTGGTTCTGTTTCCCGAGACCGGATCCGAGTCTGTTGCTCACTTACCGAAATCGACTACTGAATTAGCGTTTTCTTGTATCTCTGCGTGGGCTTCCAGAATATACTGTGGGTTTCCAGGTGTTTATTGCCTAGTTACCTTTGAAGGTTTTTTGTTTTGTTTTGTTTTTTATAAATTTTTTTATTTCTTTTGCTTTTTGGTATGTGGGTAGCTCCCTGACCGGGAATCGAACCCAGGCCTCAGCGCTGACAGCACCAGAGCCGAAGCCTTAAGCCACTACACCACCAGGGAACTCCCTGAAGGTTTTTAATTGTGTGTGAAAGCGGTGACCGTCTGTATGAAACTGGTGAACTGTCAGAACTGATTTCGACAGGTGCTTTTCCGTAACCTGCATCGAGCGTTACTCTGACACGCAGGCAGTGAGAACTTACGTTAGGGTGTCGCGGCCAGGGGCACGTGCTGTCTCTCCTGTCCTTTGTGCACCGGAGAGAAAGCAGAGGGGAAGTCAGATCAGTGTGTGCACCCAGTGCGAGCACTGGGGCGGGGAGACCCTTCGTGCTAGTTCTACGGATGTTAAATATTTAAGGCTCCAATGTGCATGGACGTTTGGCCCATAATTGCCCCTCTGCATTTACAGGCCACGGAAGGACCTTGTCACGTCCCCAAACCGGGCATGTTTGACTTGATCAACAAGGCCAAATGGGACGCGTGGAATGCGCTTGGCAGTCTGCCCAAGGTAAGTTGATGTGTCCTTTGCTTTTGTTGTAACTGCTCCTCCTGAAGGACCATGGGTGCCTCTTGTTATCAGCCTGTCATCGAGGGAGCCCCGAGACCTGGGTGCAGCGCTGACTCAGCACCCGTGTTGGTTGTCCCTGCTTCCCAGAGCACGCCCTCACTGACCTGTCCCCGTGTCTTCAGGAGACCGCCCGGCAGAACTACGTGGACTTGGTGTCCAGTCTGAGTTCCTCCTCTGTGCCCTCGAGCCCTGTGAAGCCTGGAGCAGACGGGCCACAACAGGAGTTCGAAAGCCTGGTGGTCACCTTGGAGGATGGCATCACGACGATCACGCTGAACCGGCCCACCAAGAAGAACGCCATCAGCACTCAGGTGACGCTCCCTGCCTGGGAAGCTCCTCCTCCTCCTCCATTTCACTGTTCCTGGTGGTGTGACGTCGTCCGACTCGCGCGGGGGGATCAGTGATGGTGCTGCCCCTTCGAAGGGCAGAGCTGGGCACCCTCATGTAGCACGTGTGGGCCTCGGGCAGGGTCTCCGCGCTCCTGACGAGGGAAGCAGATGAATTAACACGGACAGAACGTGCACTGGCGTGCAAGTGTGCACAGAGGTTCCCTGAGATTGCTGTGGCACGTCCCCCAAGTGCCCTCGTGCCACTGAGACCTAAGAGCAAGTGCTGTTCCACCTGCGGGGAGATTTGTTTTGTACAAGTGGACGTGGAGAGGACGGGGGACTTCTTCTTCAGTAGCTGACAACCCAGCTCTTCACAAGAGCAACTTTAGCCTTTGACTCTGCCATTGCACTAAAACGATCGTAAAAACCAGCGCTGGAGCCCTGTCCCCTTCACAGATATTGTCGAATTCACCGGAGGCTCAGTGCTGGGCACGGAGTAGAGGGTGGTAACCCCTTCCAGTGGCCTTACCGTCGCCGTCAGAGCAGAACGCACTCTTCCTACCTTATAGTAGGCTCAGACAAGAATCCCACCAAGTTGGGTATGTGCCATTCAGTTAACAAGAGCATTTTGTGCTCAAGACTACTTCCTTTCCCCCGGTTCATGTCTGTGTCGCCCTGTAATAGTGATGACAGCGCCCTGCACAGGAAGTGGGTTTGAGTCCCACAAGGAGCCCACGGTTGTTAGGGTTTAACAAGAAAATAATCAGGTCAGGCAGAAGCTCGCTCAAATCCACGTGGCCAGTGGGCAGGGACACCTCCCTGGAGGCCCTCTGCATCCCTCTCTGGACCCTGGGTCTCGCCATTGGCCCTCCGTGCTCCGTCCCTCCCTCAGGGAAGGACTTGGCCCCTGCACGCGTGCTTGGTAAAGCCCGAGCATCCTGTTCTCCGTGTCTGTGTGTCTGTAAACAGCAGCCTCCTGCACATCGAAGTCTCCTCTGAGGGCGAAACTGCACCTGTTTAAGTGCATTGACGTCCACAGCAACTACGCAGCCAAGGCTTGCAGAGGGGTCGCTGATATAAAACATTGGGGCCATTGTCCTTGACTGTCTGGGAAGCCCCAGCCCTTTAACACGTCCAGGGATACTCGTGCTCTTTCTCGAGGTCCCCACTCTGCGCCTAGGATAGCTTTCTCTGGTCCCCTCCCCTCCTGCATGTCCGAGGTCAGCACTTCTGCACGTTCCTCCCATGTTCGTGCTGTCCCCTCCTTAGTTCCAAAGCTCAGGGACTGTCTGACCTGGTGACTTTGGGAGAAAAATGGATACGTCCCCCAGCATCTACTACAGCACTGGGCACGTGACCCCAGTAACTGTAGAATGAGTGAAAATCCTTTCAGGGGACTGGGCTACCTCATCAGTTATGGGCGTGCAGCCAGCACGCACGTGTGGACTTTGCTGCAGACTGACTCGTGGTGGCCCCCGCGGTGATGGTTCCCCTTGTCTCCCCCTTTTACGCAGATGTACCGTGACATCATGCGTGCACTTGAGGCTGCCAGCAAGGACGACTCCACCATAACTGTCGTAACAGGTAAGACATTTTCTCAGGTTTTTACTCTTTGGGCTGTTTCCTACTAGACAGGAGATTGCGTAAGTAAGCTTTGAGACCTCGGCCAGGCCTGAGATACTCTAATTCTTAAATACCTGAAAGATATAATGGACACAGATGGATACCTTTACGAAGTAGAAAGCACACACAAATGGGTAAGAAAGGTACCGTTGGTACTACAATTGGGTACGGACCAAAGGGAAAGGTCTAATGCAAGAAAGATCCTCTTTGCAGCATTACTCATGCTTGTGAAAATGTGAAAACGTGCTCAGTGCGCTGCCATGACGGAATAATAAAGGAAATTGCAGACGTCCACTAGACACTGTATATTGCACAAGCATTAAAAATTATAAAGACCCACAATATAGGAAATGTGTAAGATATGCTTAAAAAAAAAACATTAAAAATGATGCCAGCATTGTGTTACGACTGGAAAACACGACGGACGCCGTGGACTTGGACACGGCACGTTGGGTTTGGAAGGGGCACCGTGCGTGGTAGGCGCAAGCCCGCACCCAGATGAACCGGAGTCTGACTCCGGGCTCTCCCCTCACGTCTGTGACTCTGTGACTCTGCTCCACTGAGCGGCCCACAGCTGGGATGATGCAGGTTGGGGCGGGGCACCCCGCAGACCGCTGTCCCTGTGCGTTGGCACGGCCGAAGCCGGAGTGATTTGACTTCCTTTCAGTTTTCAATATAATTTGTAAAATAACTATTACCTAGAGACACCAGATAGCTTTTCGTATGACAGAAAGGGGGGGATAGATCTCGTAGCTGGAAAGGGACCCCTGGGGGTGGCCCCGATACCTCACGTGGATGCAGGTAGTGGACGGGAATGGCGGTAAGAGAAACAGCAGTCCAGACGCAGCGTTGGTTCGATACAGCAAAATCAGGTTCGGTAAATACGTTTGTAAATTAGCTGTTTCCATAAAAGCGTAATGTAGGAACGTGGCTTTTAAAAACCTCAGAGACTGTGAAAGGCACAGGACGAAACTACATCTCTCTCTCTCTAGGAGCCTTCCCATATGCTTGCTTCTGTTCAGAACCTGTCTGGGAATACCTGCAAGCACGTGTGTGTGTGTACTTGTGTTACGCGTGTACACGTGTGTGTGTCCATGTGTCCTTGTGTGCGTGTGTGTACGTGTGTGTACGTGTGTACGTGAGTACTTGTGTACACGTGTGTACGTGCGTGTACGTGTGTGTACTTGTGTACACGTGTGTGTGTGTGCGTGTGCGTGTGTACACGTGTGTGTACACGTGTACGCCTCTGTACGTTTGTGTACACATGTACCTGTGTGTGTGTGTCCCTCCACTATTTTTTTTAAACAGAAAAGGAAGCATACGATACACACATAGTATACCCATCTTTCTTACCACGTCCTGAAAAATCATTGACATACCTTAAGTTTTTCTCTTCAGGACTACAGAGTACACAAAGCACTAAATTTGGGAGTTCCGTAACTTAAGTCACCCTTGTCACTGTCGATGGACATTTCGATTGTATTTAGTTCCTTGCTGCTAAAAGGGTGTGGCAGTGACTGTCCTTGGTGGATGTCACTCAGCTAATGTGCAAACTGTCCACAGGCTGTGCTCCTAAAAGTAAAATTGCTGAGTTTAATAACAGCGTTCCTCATGGCTGATATTTGTGGAATACTTTCTGTCTGCCGGGCCTGTTCTAAGCACTCTAATTCTTTTTAAAGTTCTATTTTTTTAAAATTCCTTAATTTTTCTAAGCTTCCTCGCAACAACCTATGAGACTCTCAATACTCTGATTTTACAGGTGGGAAAAGTGAAAGATTAAGTTTTGAGAAGTAGGGCTCTTACTGGTCATTCCCTGTATGGTCTTCACTTTCGGTTCTCTTTCCCCTTTGATCTCAGCATGACATAACAGTAGTTCCTTTAATTTCCGTCGGAACTGAAGGGAGCCCGGCCTGGGTTCTCTGGTCCCTCTCACCCTTGTTAGGGCCAGTCCAGTGTCCTCACTACTTTCAGCATGAGCTTTCTCCTACGTTTAACTCTCTCTGGTGGCCCCGCGGCCACTCAGGGGAGCCTGGCACGTAGCGGAGGAAGGGGTGCAAGGCGTGTTTGCCGATGCCGTTTGCAGGGAACGGGGACTACTACTGCAGCGGGAACGACCTGACCAACTTCACGGACATCCCCCCCGGCGGGCCGGAGGAGAAAGCCAGAAGCAGCGCCGTGTTACTGAGGTGAGGGCACGTCCGCCTGCCCCTGGGGCGCCCGCGGCGCCCATCTGAGTGGCGTGCAGCTGGACAGAAGTAAAACGCACTTCTCGGGGTCAGTGTCATTACCAGTGACCTTGGACAGGCCCGTTTCTCCATCAGGAGGTGGGCACGTGTCCCGTCACTTTAACGTTGTTACCTGTTCGTGCCGCTCCTCTACGTGAGATCTGATGGGAGAGCGTACAAGGCAGCACGGTCAGCGGGGTGGACACAGTTCTCTCACGTGGACGCAGGGGAATGAGCCAGCTCGTGCCTGAGCGCCAGTACCAGGAGACTTGGACGGCGGCTCAGAAACACGGGCGAGGCGAGGGCTTCCCCTCCCGCCCCATTCGTCCCTGCCGCGTCTCTGACCCCCACGAGCTGCCCTTCTGCAGCTTTTGCTCAATCAGCCGACCGCAGCCGGCCTGCAGCCGTGACCGACCTGCCCAGCACACAGGACAAGGCACGGGATGGAGCCCCAGGGCTCACTCGGAGCTGCCGTCGGGGGCTGCTCAGATGGGTGTCCTGGGTGAAGCCGGCGCAGCAGCCCGGGGAGGGGTGCTATGGGGCCCCCCAGCCTGGCCAGGAGCGTCCATCAGGTCCACCTCCTGCTCCCTCACCTCCCCTTCGGGGATGCGGCTGGGAAGCGTCTCAGTGCGCCTCTGTGCTCTTGCATCTCCGCAGGGATTTCGTGGGCTGCTTCATAGATTTCCCCAAGCCTCTGATCGCGGCGGTGAACGGCCCCGCCGTGGGCATCTCCGTCACCACGCTGGCGCTGTTCGACGTCGTGTACGCGTCCGACAAGGTGAGTCAGCGCCCGGGAACCTGCCAGTCACGCACGCGAAAGCCTCTGAATTCTCTCTGTTGTGGCCAGCGGTCACCAGGTGACGTGGGGGGTGGGGTCGTGTGCACTCCGTTTAAAGGTTCCCCGAACGGGAGAGTGAGTCCAGCTAATTTGACTCATTTCATTTTGGGATTTTAACTTGAATCTTTCTAAACACCAGTGTTGTTGTGACCCTTGTCTCAGCTCTTGTGGTTCCGTGTTTTCATCAAATGACACGAGTGACTCCATTTTCACGTAACGCTGAAGTAGTCCAGAGACCTTGAAAGCTTGTTATGGGGGGTGGGGGCGGGGGAGGTAGCATCTTTGCAGGTTGTGCAGGGGATCAGGTGACACTTGTCCCCCAAGTGGAGGAATTCTGAGTTTTGACTCTCAGACGCGGAGGGGCGCTGCGCCTGCCCTGCCCTCTCCCCCGTCCTTTGCAGCTCACAGAAGTCGCCCCAGTTCAGCCTCATGCTCGTCGCTGACTTCTGTAGAGTCAGCGCCCTTTACTACAATAGGAACACACGGCACGGTCGAAAATAAAACTTGGAAACACGTGGAAAAGTACAAAGGAAAACGTTCAGCGTCATTCCTTGCCTTACCCTCAGAGGTGACCAGTGCTGGCCTTCGGGTCATGTGACTCACCTCATTTAACCAGTTCCCCCAGTCCCTGGAACTCTCGGCCGGTGGCAGTTTCTGTCATAAAGCCAGGATGTGACCAGCATTTATCTGAGGGCTCTCACTCTAGAAGTTTTACTGCGTAGCTCAGAGACACTTCTAGGGTGCGCTGATTTTCGGAGTGACTCTTGCTCCGGTGACAGTAAGACGTGCTGACCTGCAGTCTGGGGGGAGCTCACGGTTTCTGCCACCAGCGAGATTCCCAGTTGCGTTCAGAGGCATTTTCCCGGATGAACGGGACCATACATTGGGGTCCTTCACGCTTTGGTTCATCTTTTACTGGGTTCCATCTCACAGACTGGGCGTGTTGGCAGATCTGGTTCGTATTACTTTTCCCACAAAAACAGCAAGTGAAGTGCTAGGCACTGCCCTGCCCTGCCCCGTTTTGACCTGTGCGAGCTTGTGCTCAGGGGCAGGAGTCGCTGGTCTTCGCTCACATGCGACATATTAAAGGACCAATTAATCGACCTGCTTGGAACAGGGGTGCATGAGCTCTTCCTGCCTGAATTTGGGGGTCTCAGTCTTCACTACTGGGGGGGCAGATATCCTCATGTTTGAATCTTATCCTGTCTCCCCCACCTGTATTCAGAATGACTGTCGTGTATGTCATTCTTTAAAAGAGTCCTAGGACTTCCATCTTGTGATGTAAATTGGAATTATAAAACATAGAAATATAAATATATGTATGTATAATAAATATATATACATTGCATATAATTAAAAATACATATATATAATTTAAATGTTAAGAGATTTGGCCCAAAGCAAAATATTTAACATACAGTGACCACTGCTGAGAGTTCACCCAACTGAATTAAAACAAGATCAATTTAAAATCAGGGAGAGACACAGAAGAAAGAACCGGTGGCGAGGAGTTCGTTTTCTAGGAATTACCATGACTGGCCTCATGAATAAAAACCACAGTAAGTGTGGGTTAACGTTTAACCCACATAAAAACCAAATTATTCCTCATTAGGGGCAGCGTTAATGCTGTCAGTGTCTCTGTCAGCAGATGGCACATCTCTGGGTTAGAGAAAAGGCAGGAATCACGAAAGTAACGAATACCTGAGCACGCGCCACGCCGACGCACACTAACGGTCACGTAACGCGCACGGCAGTCCTGTGGGGTATGGGCTCACCCCCACTCTGCGGATGAGGAAACTGGCCCAGAGAGGTGACATTCCCGGACTCGTGCAGAGTCTGGCGTCAGAACATCAGACGGAACCCGTGGCTGCAGGGCCCGCCCCGCGTCTGAGAAGGGCTGCGTGCTCGCTCACGTCAGCGCGGGGCTGCGAGCCGGCGGCTCCAGACGCACCTGCACGCGGCCGCCGAGCCGGGGTCGGCGTCTGTCTCCACCTCGCTGCTGCGTCTCTTCGGCTGTGACCTCTTAGTGTGCTTCCTTAAGTCTTGCTTTGGGGGGAGGTGGAGAGAAGGTAGGTGACGTTAGTAATGTTTTACTTTGTATCTTTATTATTTTGATTACTATGCTGCCTCCATCATGTAACTATGTATTAAAATAAAACACATCTGATTGTGGGAAATGAGACAAAAATATTCTGTTTACATATTGTCAGCGATCAAGAAACACATATTTCTGAAATATAAAAGAAACTAAAAGTGACTGTATTTTAAATGAGCAATATTGAAATAATTTGTAGTATTTAAAGCCAATCAGAAAACCTCTGGGGCAAAACCAAAACAAATTACAGACGTGAGAAAACAGTTTTTCAACTCACATAATAAAGGCTGATCTCTCGAATATGTTTTAAAATACCACTAAAAAGTGAGAGGTCAAAATAGGCAGCGAACAGACATAAAAGCCCACAGAAAATAAAGTGTAAATGGCTCTTAAAAACACACAAGGCAGACACCATTAGGAAAACGACTTGTAACCGGATGTGTAAGGAGCGCTCACAACTCAGTAAGGTGAAGGTGAGGGCAAAGTACTTGCAATGGTTCCTTCACCAAAGAAGACACACAAATGGCTGATACGTGAAAAGATGGTCAACACTGTTCATCGTCAGGGAAGACGCCGGTCCACACCGCCTAGGAGGGTCGGTTAGGAAGACGACGAGGCTTAGCGAGGTGCGGGGCGATGGGACGCGGGAACGCGCGGCAGGTCAGTGGTGCTGCCCTTGGCAGCACAGTTCAGCAGCTCCTTCGAGTTAAACCGCCCTTGTCTCCGCGCCCGGCAGGCCTGCCCCTGGGCATTGACCCAGGAGAAGCGACAACACAAATGTCCCTAACGACCTTATTTGTCATCGCCCAATGCTGAGGAAAGGTAAACAGGATGACACGTCCACACGATGGAGAACTTGAAATGACGGGGGACAGACTTGCATACGTGCGACAACACGGTGACTCTCAGGAGCCTTCTGCTAAGGGCATAAGGGCTACACAGTGTACGCCTCATTGACAGAACTTTCTGGAAAAGTCTAAACTGCAGGGATAGTAAACAGGCCCGAGGTTGCCTGGGGTTGAGAGGAAGATGACTGGGGGACACGGGGGCGCTTTCTGGGGTGAGGGCCATATTCTGTATCTTGATTGTGGTGGCGGCTACATGACTACATTTGCTAAAGCACAAAAGCACACATTAAAAGAGGGAATTGCTCATCTAGGTATTGTGAGGGTACAGACAAAGAATGAAAATCACATACAAAAAAATTTTCTTTTTTTTCCCTCCGAATAGGCAACGTTTCATACGCCTTTCGGTCACCTGGGCCTCAGTCCAGAAGGGTGCTCCTCGTACACATTTCCGAAGATAATGGGCCCGGCCAAGGTGAGCTCTGCCATCTGTGTTCTAGAGGGGTCCCACAGGCCCCCTTCTTTCCCGTGACAACACAGACGGGGGGAGGCAGTGATCGGCCCGGCCCGTCCACCCACCACAGTCCAACTCCTGAGCGTTTTAAACAGAAGAACCAGGCCCTGGGCAGTGTCTGCTCTGGGGGAAGTCAGGAGCTCCGCCCCCTCCCCGCTTCCCCACACCCCCGCCCCATGCCGGCCACCCCACGTCCGTTCTTTCAGGCTACCCACGGGTGGGCAGCGGCCTGGGGGGGTGGGCCACTCCCCACCACAGAGCCTTTCCACCAGCGGTTTGCCTGGTGAGTGGTGGCTCAGGCCTGTCACTGTGTTAGGGACACGCCCCTGCCCCCCGCATGCGCATGGCTGCAGGGGCGTCAGGACGGGAGCTGTGCGAACACCCTTCGCCATCCGAGTGCGCGTGGCGCCTCTGCCGTTAGATTGCTGCTGTAAATACATTTTTCGGACTCGATTCCGACACACTTCCTGAACTGTGACGTAGATCTTACCTGAGTTGGGGCAGAAGCACCCCTAAGGCTTGGAGCATTTAGCTGTGAAACACTCTTTGCTTTTCTGGAAGAGGAGGGGTGCAGGTGGAGCATGTGCCACCTCAGGCGTGTCAGGAACTGGGTGTCAGTCTTCGTCGTGTGCCACAGTCACGTAGCACGAGTTGGAGCACCTGCGCAGGTACAAGCTGGACCTCGGGTGCGACTCCAGGAAGGGAATTTTGAAGGTTGGGGTTGCTTGGCATTTCCTGTGATTTCTTTTCCTTTTTTCCGTACAATTGTTTACTGTGTATAAAACGCAGCGTCATAGCGTCCACGGTTCAGAAATCAGCATCTGCTTCAGGCCGTCTCTGCTCCAGGCCCCTTGTTCACGCCTCTCCGACATGGACGCACCCCTGCGAACCTTCTAGAATGCCGGAGGCGGTCCCAGCGCACGGTGGGCAAACCGCTGTCCGTCGCTGCCTCCCCCGAGCGGGACGTGCAGCCTCCAGGCAGATTGCCCCACGTCTGCGAAAGCGCTGGGTTCTGCCGGGGGCCGAGCCTCGCCCCGGTGACTCCTGACCTTGCTTTCCATTTCAGGCCGCAGAGATGCTCATTTTTGGAAGGAAGCTGACAGCGAGAGAAGCATGCGCTCAGGGACTTGTCACTGAAGTTTTTCCCGATAGTACCTTCCAGAAGGAAGTTTGGGCCAGGCTGAAGGCATATTCCAAGCTTCCACCAAACGTTAGTATTTTCTTCTCTTCTCTTCTCTTTCCTTCTTTCCTTCCTTCCTTCCTTCTCTCCCTCCCTCCCTCCCTCCCTTTCTTCCTTCCTTTCTTTCTTTCTTTTTTTCTTTTCTTTCACTTGCAGGAACCATGTAAATGATTTATTTCCCTGAAGAGAATAAGCAGTCAAAAAACCAGAGCTGTGCTGGCTGGCTTTGAGTGCGTCTCCATTGGAGATTGCAAATAACCAGAACAGCGTTAGCAGCACTGACCACGAGACGCATCCCGTTTGTCTCTAACGCGGGAAGACAGAGGGACGCTTCCTTCTGGGGACAGCTTTGAGGGGGATGGCAGGCACTTTCATTCTTGCGTGTAGGGGAGACAGACACTGGGCAAGGTGGGCTGCCTTCTAGGAGTTCGCACCGGGTGGCACTTCCATGTTGGCATGGGACAGCTACTGACTGGCCGCTCGCACGTTCCTGCTGCTGCAGATGTGGGCCTTGAACCGGCACCTGCAGTGTTCATCTGGGGCTTTTTAGAAATACGCGGTCCCGAGCCCTGCCCCGCACCTGCCGAGGCCTCGGCTCTGTGCACACTGAGGCTGGGACGTCCCGTCTGACGTTACAAGTCTGTCACAGGGTCTAATCTGAGCAAGGGAGCAGTGGGGGCGCAGGGATCCGAGTTACAGAACGATCCCACTCTGGTCGGAACCCCTCCTCACCGCACTGTTGCTTCTGTGTGTCAGGCCATGAGAATCTCGAAGGGCGTCATCAGAAACGCGGAGAGGGATAAGCTCCATGCTGTGAACGCAGAGGAGTGTCGCGTGCTCCAGGGACGGTGGCTGTCCGACGAATGCCTGAACGCGGCCATGACCTTCTTATCCAGCAGGGCCAAGCTGTGACGCCGCCGTGGCGATCCCTGACGCCCGGTCTCCACACACACTTGACCGCGCCCGTTTGTGTGACTCGGCACCGCTCGCGGTGATTGTATTTGCCTAGGGCCCTGGTGAGAAATAAACGACGCGACACGCGCCGAGCGGGTGGCGTTTGGTCGCACGGGGCCTCACTTACGTCTCGCGACATGAGCCGCTGCTGCCAGGAGCACTGAAACACCGTGTCGGGGGTGCGGCGCGGGAAGGCGCTGACCGCGTTGCAGGCCGACACCGTGCCCTCGAACACCACCACGGCGCTCTGCCGCCCGCACAGCGCCACGGACCGGACGGGGCCGAAGGCCGACAGCCGCTGCACGATGGCGCGCAGGTCGTCGGTGGACTTCACGTCCTTCTTCAGCCATCTGGTTGGGGAGCAAGGGGAGGTGGCGCCGGTATGAGACCACGAGTGAGCCTCTCCGTGCCCCCCGGCCCCGTAATTTAGTAAAAGGGCACGGAGGGAGAGCCGGGCCGTGGCCCGGAAGGCAGCGCCCCGTTGGCCCGGCGTCGCTCCCTTCCCTGTGGCCGAGGCCTCCCCGTCGTCTAGCTTGGTTTTCGGCAGAGGCGTGCCTCTGCAGCCACACGTGTCCCTGGGAGAGGGTGAGGGTGACTGCCGTGGCTGCAGCACTTTGCTCCGCACCCTCCTTCCCTCCTAGGCTTGCCGGCGAGCACCCGCCCCCAGCGAGCCCGCCCAGCCCACCGCCCCCGTTCTGGAGTGTAACCGTTTCATTCCAGGAACCCCAGTCCACATCGTCCACGCTTCGAGTAGTGGGGACTCTGGGTGTTCAGTGACCGTGCGGGCTGGTGCGGAGTGCCCGGCCTCACGCTGTGTTCTGAAAACAGTGCAGAAGGCAGCACGGGCCGGCGCTGCCCTTCCTGTGATGCCATTTCACCCGTCGGGACCGGGACGCGTGGGGGGCGGTCACCTCCCCGAGTCGGGCGCCCAGTCAGGGGCTCCGTAAACCGGCACCTACCTGACAACTATAGTTGACATCGGAGGGTGCTTTGTGTTTTTATTCAACAAATGGCATTTCTTCCACCAGTTACCCGCGTTGTTGAAGGTCTTTCTCTTCCACAGGGGCATTCTGCTTGGCTTTGGGGTCAGGTCAATCTCCTTGGGAAGCTGATGTCTAGCCAAGATGCTTTCTAAGCCCGAGACCTGAGGATTGTCCCCTGACAATAGGATAAGCGTCACTGCAGTTGGGCCTCCCTCTCCCTTTTGCACAGCAGGGGTGACGTGGCACGAACTTGAGAAAGCGTATTTATGCCACCTAATAGCTGCTGTTCAGCCCATCCATTCCATCACTGCAGGAATATTCCTGAGCACCGTTTGGACCTGAGCCCGGTCCTAGACATCAAACATGCCCAGCAAGTGACGACTGAATGAATAAACACGTTTTCACGCCACCACAAATAGTGAAAGGTGGTTCGCACCATTTGTGCGTGATTCTCAAACTCATAGCACATCACGGCACAGTTACTCAGAGATACTGTCATTTTCCATGTACGTCAATCTGCTGCTTCAGGCTGACCTCAGTTGACCCCTAACCAAATGGCCCATCTGCGATGACACAAAGAGCTTGTGTCACAGTGTAACTCAGTGCACTGCTCCTTCATCAAAACAGTCTTGCTACAAGAAAAGCGAGGTGGGGGGGAGGGGAGGGAGGGGGGAGGGGGGTCAGCTGGACTACGCAGCGTGGTGTTTAGCCTTGTAGTTGACTTGTGTCGTAGCGTCCAAGTCGCCGATCTCAACGTGGTGCCAGGTGGCAAAGGGAGAAGCAGCAGCTTCCGTGTTTGCCGGCTGGTAACCACTTGAGAACCGGAGCGCGTGTGCGGGCTGCGCTGGGGGAAGCTCCGAATGCAGCTGGGTGTACTGTGGGGTAGGAGTCATCGCAAACCCTCTGCAGGAAGAGGGGCTGTGCCTGGGCGAGATTCGGGGTGACCCAGCGTAAGAATTAGGTCAGAACTGGTCCAGCCCCCGTGATTTCTCAACATGATCCCACACCGACGGGGTAAGAGGCAAAGACCCCCCAACACAAAGCACAGGCTCCGGGGGCCAGAGCTTGGCCACCTGACTAGATGACATGACGACCTGATGAACAGTTCGATCCTGAGAGACCCCAAAGGCCACGTGTCAGGATCAGGCTCCCGCCCAGGGCACACCCCCCAGTCAGCATAGATGAGGCGTACAAACCAGCCCCTGTGTGTGTGTGGGGGG